>CAUYPK010094877.1:0-16681 GCA_963574355.1 Loris lydekkerianus | reverse complement strand
AATCATTATTGCTTATAAAAAACTGTCTTCTCCTATGAAAGCTATAAATTAGTTTCATATCAGGGTTGAGTACATTGGGCACTTTTTCTTCCATTCTTTGGATACCTTGCTAAGAAGAAAAATTTCCATCTCCATTCATGTAAACATGAAAGAGGTATAGTCTCCATCTCCCAATTTCTTGAAGTCAGAGTTTGTGTCATATTGATCTCAAAAACTTATTACCTAGCTCAACGCTTGGCTCTTATAAAATGCTTAACTAAACTAAATCTAATGAACTAAAATTGTCTAAAAGTAACATTTTACACCGAAGATTTCTAAATGTTATAGAAAAAAAAAAAAGTGTAGTATATCTGAGCATCTAAAGTACAAATTTGGCTTACAACATTGCATACTTATACCTAAATAAGTTATCTTAATAAATAAAGAAAAAGTTTTGATACTGAATATCTAGCTGTATTTTAAATTTCAGCAGATATGCTAGTACACAGAGTTGATTTAAAAAGCAGTGTTAATGTAAAGAATGATTGAATTTTTCAGTTGGTACAGAACAAAGTAATTTATCTATTTGCCTACCCATGAAACAGGGCAATAATGATGAAGGACTTTCCCAGGGGAAAATACTACACGGATGGAAAGTGTAATAAACATGCTGCTAGCCGATTGGGTCACATATTTGAAATTGTGTTTTCCATTTACCTATTTAAAATATATACTCCATTTAAATTATTTAATATTTGCCCAAGAGGAAATGACAGCATTTTTCGCCTCACAAACCCCTCTACATTCATCTAGCTGTATCTTTTAAGGCCTCATTTCTTATTTATGAGTTCCATTTTATACAAATTGCAGTTCTGTTTTATAGATGGAGGAGAATTCGTGGCCTATTCCTGTTAGCTGGATTTGGTTTTCCTTCTCTACAAATGTTATAGCTCACTGCAATTACTTACGTGTGCTTTGTTGCCTTATTGGAGAACAAGCTTGACAATCAACTTTTAGTTTTAAGGGAAGCATTTCAACTATTTCTAAAGGCTTTTATTGAGACCAACTCTTGTCCTTTAAACTTTAAGAAAAAATGTGTCATATGTGGAAAGTAATTTATACCACAATATATGATTTAGTAAATTATTATAAAGTGAACATAAATGTAAATACAATCCTGGGTTATAACAGATGACCAGAAAAGCTTCCTTCTGCTTCTTCCCAGGTACACTTTCCTCCTCCTACAGTTAACCACTATGGTAATGTCTTATTTTCCATTGTGAATTTAACACTGAAGCAAGCATCCATAAAAAATGTAGTTTAGTTTTCTCTTTTTTTTTTTTTAAATTACTTTCATTTTTATAACATACTATGTCCTGAAAATGCTTGGAAGATAAAATTTAGGATTTAATCAAGTGGAGAGTAGATGATAATAAAATTGATTAACTCAAACTTAATATGATAGAGAGAAAGAGAGAGAGAAAGATATCTTAGAAAAATAGATAAATGATATCATATGGGTTAGGAAAGAAAATTAGGCAACTCTGCCAAACAATTTAAAATAAGGAAGTAAAGATGTTAGGATTCCAAATTAGCAAAAGTCTCGTTTGTCTTTTATTTGGAAACACATATAAGCAGATTTGTAGAGGACGTTTGTGTTGCTGTTCGTTTTTATCTTTTTTACTATTCAGTCACATTTCTACCTATTCATTCATTTATTTTATTTGTTGTATATGGTACTACTGTGTTCATGTTCTACTATTGATGAGTATGGCAGGGGGTTTCCGTTTGAGGAAGATGTCATCAGTGCCAGTGTGAATACTTACCTATCATTTCTCCTGGTGAATAGGTGAGTTCCTGTCATGAATAAATGTCTATTCAATTGTATTGGAAATGCCAAATTGTTTTCTACAGAAACTACGTCAAGAATGGTATGTGCATTTTAACAGTGTTCCCCATCTGTCCTTGGCGTGTCAATGTTCCCATTTTGAACCAACCTGGTGTCATTTTAGTGGCATCACATTGTAGTTGTAATTAGCATTTCCCTAAAGAGATAGTGTATCTTTTTGCCTATATACTTATTTTGAATCTCTCCATTTCCAGAGTACCTTCCAAGTCTCTTATCCATTTATTTATTGGATTCCTCATTATTTCTTCTTGAATGTTCTCTGTCATTTGTGGGAGTTCTTTTTATTTTTTATTTATTTATTATTATTATTATTATTTTTTTTTTTTTTTTTTTTTTTGCTGGGGCCAGGTTTGAACCCGCCACAGCCAGTATATTGGGCCGGAGCCCTATTTCTTTGATTATTCTAGATAAGACCCGTTCCTTTGTTGTATGTGATTCAAACATGCATTCTCATTCTGAAGCTCCCCTATCACTTCCTTTAACATGTCTTTTGACATACAGAGATTTTACTTTTGAGATTTCTAAAGTTATTTATCATTTTTTGATCATTACTGCTTGTTTTATCTTGCTTAAGAAATATCTTGCTATTCTCAGGTCATGAAGATATTCTTCCATCTTATTTTTAAAAAGCTTTATTGTTTTGTTATTTGTGTTAGATTTATCATCCAAAATTGATTTTTCTGTGTAGAGTGAGGTAGAAGTACAATTTTTGTTTTTTTCTATGTAAATATCTACTTACATAGCAGATAGTTTTTCCTCATTGTTTTGTAGGACAACATCATCATAAATTCCATGTACATATGTATTTGAGCTTCTGTACCCTTTATTATGATTTATAGGTTTATTATTAGTTGATTCTGAACAAATAGCATGCTCTTTTAATTGCTGTATTTTTACTATACGTCTAGGTATCTTGTAGAGCAAGCTCTCCTACATTTCTCCTCAAAAGAATTTGAGCTATTATTGGCCCTTTCCTATTTTATGGCTCCTTTCTGTACCTTTGATTTATATGACCACTAACCAACCATAAATATAAGGTTCATGGGACCCTTAGTGAAAGTGTCACCCCTTTCTCCAGAAAATCAGGACCTGCAGTATAGTACAGCAAGGTTTAAATTTTCCAGTTTCCAAAGTGGGTCAACCACGATGATGGTGGGAGAGGTGATTTCTGTGCTGAACATTTGTCATTCTCAACTATTCTCCCTACCAAGAGCAAAGTACCATGTGATGGCTGCTGTGTCTCTAGCCCCACAGAGAGTCATCCTCAGAGTCATCCTTACCTGCTCTACAGAGGCTACTCTAGTGTCGTGCCAGGTCAGCAATAGTGGGTAATACTATGTATATTAGGGTGAGCAGAACCAGTGATTCCATGCACATTATTACACCTCCTTTCTCATAAAAGGAGCCCTTTGTGGTGGGATCTCATAGACACTAAATCATATATTGAATGATCTCAAATATTGATATTTGTTGATGAACGGGACAAAGCAACCCACACTTAGAATATGAATTATCACAGTAAATTTTAGCCTTTAGTTCACCTGCCTTTGAAGTTTTTAGATTATGTAAGTCAAGCACTACCCTATTGGCTGCCCTTCTATCTTGACTGTGGTAAGTCCAAGGCTCTCTTAGCAATCCCAACACATCCAGGCATTCTGCAGCAGCTGAGGTGACACTTATTCCTTGTTTAATGTTAGGATACATTTCATCCATCTGCTTTTGATATCTTGGTATTTCTACCTGTGTTTCAAATTCACAATCTAGGATTCTGTCATCCACGTAAGCACTAAGGGACTCACTTCCACAGCAGCATCTGCTGTCTTTTTTCTCAGCGTAGAGAAGGAAACCCAACAGAACTTGCTTACGATCCTGACTGACCTCTTATTGCACTGTTCTGTACTGTCCCAGAGAAAGGAGTGTTACCCAGGCCCTCCTGAGGAACAGATTAACGGAGGGTTTATCTGGTCATCTATAATGAACTCATGCTAAACTATGCACTTCTTCAAGCCTTTAATCTCATCTTCCCTACCAAGACAGGTTCCAATACACCCTGTTTACTATAGGTCACTGTTTTCCAGGAGGCTTAGGGAATAATCCGGCAGCACCCGTGACCATCTCTCCATGTCCTTGCCACCTCATGAGAAAGCACCTCCCTGTCAATAAACTCTTTCATTACATCATGCATTTTGTTTCCTTCCACCCCATCCAGCACACTCAAGATCCATCTCGAGCATGTTATTCTGGATCCTGCCAGTTCTTCTTACCCATTCCCTGCTGTTCCTTGTGGTGAATAATCCTTTTCTTTCCATGGCAGGTACAGTTCAAAGATACTGCAACTTGACCTTAGTTATTGGTCCAGAAGCAATGAATGAAAGCATGCAGGTACAGAAGGCATGCACATCTTGCCAGGTGATCGACCTACTTTGGGTAGTTGCTGCATAATTTTCAAGCAAGGGAGACTGTTCTCCTCTACTAATAAAAAGGAAAGAAATTTTCTAGTGTAGAATTTTCAGAGAATTTGAGTGTTCGTGGTTTGGAAGTGTTACCAACCAGATGGGTCTAACCCATCTCTCCTTTGTCAGCGCACTCTTCATAGGCATGAGAGACTTGACAAGGAATTGATTGCATCGTCTTTTGTGATGATGCCTGAGTGTGATTCTGAGTCTACTCTGTCCTATACAGAGGTCTGAGGCTTCTTGAAATGCTAAGGAAGAGGTCTCTAGTTTCTACTCCTTACTCTGGATTGATATTCATTGTTCTGAGCTTCCTTTTCCTTTTTTAGTACTTCTCTTACATTTAGCGAACTATCAACTTAAAAAAAATTTTTTTTTTAAATTACTGTTTAGCTATAAATCTCAAATCATAGAGTTATGGAGTCAGGCAATATCTCCCTCTTCTCCTGGGAACCTTCTCAGGTTGTCTCAGGTGAAAGTCACAAAAAAGTCATGACTCCATCTTCAAAGGGGGTTTGTGTTGTCATTTGGCTAGAAAATTATCAAATTCCAAAATCTCATCTTAACTATTTGCATCACAAGACCACTTCTGATCCTTGCTTTAGCAATAATCCCTTCTGAAACATATTTCAAAAGCAAACACTCCTCACATACCCTGAGCCACAGTAATTTCTCCTAAATTACGTTAATATATTTCTTACTTCTGGACCTGCCCCCTCCTCTCTGGCAGTTATCTTCTGCCCTGGAGCAAGAGGGATATTTCTAAAATGTAAATTAGATCATAGCATTCTGCTGCCCACATCTTTCAGTGGATTCCCATCACATCTGAATAGATTCCAAACCAGTCCTCACACAATTTAGTTCCTCCCTATCTCTATAGTGTCATTTTCATAACCTCTCCAGTCACACTGGGCTCTTGCTATCCTTGAAAACAACCACTTCGCTTACCTACAAATGGGCTTTGTTCCTGTTGTTACCTCTTCCTGGAACTCTCCTGTCTGTCACTTTTCATGTGAGTTACTTTTTCAGTGAAGAAAGATGCCTTTGACAGGATGGCTTCCCTGAGTACCCTCCTGCAGCAGCACCCTTGGTGTCTCCTAGGGACCAGCACTCTTACCTGCATTCAACTTTCTTTACAGCATTTATCTTGCCTAAAAGTACAGTATATATTTGATTAGATTGTGTGGATTCTAATTGCCTCACTTAAAAACTATGACTTTGGGCGAATTATCTAATCCACATGAAACTCAGTTTTCTTGTCCATGAAACGAAAACAGTAGTTCTTTCTAGTGATTGTGATTCCGTAAGATGTAAAGGAGAGGATTTTTGCAAGTCTTCAATCCTTCATAAAAATGTCTGGCAATGTTTCACTCATCACTACTGACCGATAGAAGCATGTTGCTTGATGTCAGAGCCTCCTCTCCAATTTGACCTTCAACTTGAAAATGACTATGCAGGGAACTGTGAATCTAAATCATTATACCGTCAGGCAGGAAACTTTTGTTCTATCTTAACCTCTCAAATACAATGGAAAATTGTCTCAAGAACTCTACTAAAGTCAGAATGTACTGTAGCCATGGTAATTTTTAATATTTACAAATACCCAGCCTAGTGGAAAAAAAATACAATGATGATTTTTGTCATAACCTGTACTTAGTACAAATCATGTAAAGGTCACCATGGGGGTTCCAAACTTCCTGATCCTATTAAGGCTACTGTTTAAGAGTGACAGATGTGGGTTGACTGCCATTTCCTTTATGAAGCCATGATATTCGATTAAGTATCTATATATATGTGCTCTCATACATCACTGTACGCTTTTTAATAACACTTATTAAAACTTGAAATTGTTTTTTTGCATGACTCTTTTTCTTTTTTGGTTGACGTTTATCTTCCATATTACAATGCACTTTCCAGGAGGGCAGGTTAAAAGCCCTGTTGCTTCCATTATTGTGTAATGCGTCTCTTCTTTATTACTCAAGGTTATCACTGTAATAATTTTTAAAAAGCCAATTATTGTTTAATATCTACTTTTCTACCTGAGTTCAAGAGGTATGAGATTGAAGAACATATTTCTCTTGTCCTTCATCGCAGCCCCGGCCCCTAAAATGCTGTTCAGCTTAAAGTCAACAGTACATGTGGGTGAGTAAGGGAGTGAATCAAAGCATGTATGTCTGAGTCAGATCAAATTTATAACCTCGTTACTTGGTATTTATATGTATTGAAATATTTTTTCTAATATAGGAGTAAGAAAAATACTACTATTGAAATTAGTTACTCTTTAATGAGATGCAGGCTCAGTTCTACACCAAAGCATCAATGCAAACAAGGTGCATTTTCTGTTCTTTAGAACTTACTTTATGTAGCAAAGGTGCGACTACAAATAATTAACACGTGATGCACTGTGAAAGTGCTGAGGCTGGCATGTGCAAAGTGCTGTGGAAACTAAGTTAATTTAACTTTTAACCCTGAAATTTTTATATGCATGTAATTTTTTTCTTTATTGATTTACTACAATTTAATGAAAAAAAAAAAAGTAAAAAAAAAGAACCAAAACAAATACTGGTCTAATGTGTATACAATCGTGCTTTAGAAAAGTGCTCCATTAAAAAAGTGTCCTATTTCTAACATGCTTTCCTGAAAGGCAGAACGTTCCCTGTATCTTTATCCTTTCAGTACTTAGTTCTCCTGGTTTGTGTTTAAACACAAGCTTCCTTTTTCTTTTTTTAAACATGTAGTGTGTTAAGTACCTGTTTTCTAATTTCAAACAATGTTTAATATTAAGTGTATACCTCTACTTCATGGATTCATTAAATAGCTCTTTCCCTCCTACTCTCATATGTGTAAGATCTAAAAGGCCCACTTAAAGTTTACCTGCAAAAAAGAACATTGCTCGAGTTTTAGAGCAAGTAATTGTATCCACGCCTTCGTATATTGACACACTCAGCTTTTGTGAAGATTCCCGTTGCTCTGTACATACATCTGGATTCATGTACATGCAGAAGTGAAGAATCAACAATTTTATGCAGAATTTAAAATCAGATTTCCAATGTGACCTCTAGTGGTCTTGTTTTTCTATTAAGTCTCTGATCCTTGTGATATACCTGACAGGTCATTCTTTTATAAAATGTCCTTGCATAAAATCAATTGTAACAATGAAAAAGGGTTATCTTGGTTTATATTAAATGTAATAGCATTTTTTTTTACTAGAGACATATAGAGATTACATTTACTTTATATCTAAGATATTCATTAACTTCTTAGTTGAACAGTTTATGATTATTGTTTTATATTTGTATCAGTCTCAATGGAATTGGTTTTAAGTGATATGTACAGATTTGGCTGAGGGGTAATATTTAAGGCATGTGTGGTATGGTACCACGCATTTCTTAATATTTCAGTTCTCATCTAGATAAAGATATACAACTATAGGCTCAGAAAGAGCAAGAGAGAAAGTGAAGAGAAAAGAAGAAGATGTGGTAGAAAAAGTGAAAATTTTATAATAGAAAAAATCTAGGTAGGAGTTTTAGTTGTACTACTTACCAGCTGTATGAATTGATCAATCTGTTGCAGTTCTTTTAAAACCAGTTTGCTCATCAGTAAAATGACAGTTATCACAATGAATTCCTTACAGTATCTATGTGATTATTAGATGAGATTATTTACATTAAAGCAGCTTTTGAACTAGAAATTACCAAATATCAGTTCCTGTAAACATATTCACATATACAAATCATGTCTAGCACTACATTTCCAGTTTTGTTCCCAAAAGTCATTTACTAACTGAATATAGTAAAGATGACATCATTTGTCATACAAGTATTTAGTTTTATATTTTAAATAAATAATAATGACAGTATTAAGAGACATTAAGTGGATTGTGTATTAAGAAACATATTGTGTGTTTCTATATAGTCAGCATCCAGCATAATACCCAGAAAATATTGCATGTTTAATACGTGAGGGTAAAATGAATGATAAAAGTAAAGATTCTAATATAAGGAATGGGAAAATGTAAAAATTTTCATCCTCTCCCAAATTAGCTTGCCTTTTAAGGAAAAACAGATGAATTGCAAAAAATGATCTGTTTGCCGAGTACTTCAGAAACTAAATTATTCTACCACTTTAGTGGTGGGGGCCCCATAACACAGACGATGAGTAAAAGTATTGGTAAGAAAGAAGGGGATTTTTCCTGGCCAAAAGTTTAATTTTTTTTTTTTTTTTTTTTTTTTATTTCACTGTGCTAAGATAAAAATCTAGAAGATGTAAGGATATTATGATTAAAATATTGTTCTTTAACCAAGACAAATATAAAGTGTTCAGGTGTTTCTAATTATAGACTAATAATACCCTGTTCTTTCTCCTCTTGAAGAGTTAGATGCTTTCAGTCATAGAAGAATAAATGGTGGAATTTTATCATTATATTTTCTTACTTAATATAAATTCCATCAATATTTTTTCTACTTGAGTTGGATGGTTCTGATCCTATTTTTTGTTTATCCATTCCATGAATGAGTATTTATAAAGTATCTAATATGTTTTTTTGCCTTCCTTTTTTTAATTTTGATTTTTGTTGATTTTTTTCTTTTTGTTAAATTATCTTTAATGTCTATTATGTTTTGAACATTGTACTCATGTGCTGGAATGAGCAGGAGGGTCCCTCAGACCAGTGAAGTGTCAGACATTAAAAACATACTTTCCACCATGTGAAAGCCCTAAATAATAATAATTAAAAAATAAATAAATAAATAAATAAAATTAAAAAAAAATAAAAACATACTTTCTTCTGTGGAAAACTGTCACGAGCTCTGTGAGGGCAAATAGAGAGGCCTGTGTGGGAAAGGGACCCCCTTCTACACTGAGAGACTAAGGAAAGTCCCTTTTGGGGAGCGCTGTGCCATCGAGAGCTGAAGAATAGGCAAAGTTGTGAGAAGACTACGCAGAAGAATATGCAAAGGCTCATGCAGAAAAAAGAAAATATTTCCACGAGTACATGACTGAAAATCGACTCAGTAAGGAAAGCGTACACTGCGCATAGTACATGTTGACCTTTTCTTTACTCCCCCTCGCAAGAATACAGAAACCTGAAGGGATTATAGAAAGACAGACACAGTAGGAAGTGATTATTTTTTATTTTTCTCTCTCTCTCTCTTTTTTTTTTTTAATGATAAATTTTTCAGCAGGTTGAAAGGCTGCTGGTAATATATGCAGTAAAAAGAGGTATGGAACATGCTAGAGAAAGAGGCAACATAGTCCCCAAAGCGTTGCCCCTGGGGATGCAGAAGGGAATGGAATCCTTTGGTGGAGGTTGTCCTCAGTTTTAGAAGCTTGAGAATACTGAAGATAGGTATAGGTATTGGACGGTTTGTAGATTAATTTTCAAAGGAGTACTCACATGACTCAAAATAATTTAGTCCCCATGATCACATTGATGTACACAGCTTTGATTTAATACTAATAAAAAATATATAAAAAATAATTTAGTTTCAAATGAGTACTCACATGACTCAAAATAATCACTTAAATTCATAAATCTGAGCATATTACATACTGTATGCCCAGTGATTTTTATGGCATGGCTTCCACTGACTTTTCTCAAGCACTTTTTATTCCTTCTGGCATCCCTGCAGATGAGCTTGCCAGAGAGTAAGGGCGAGTGAAGGAAACCACTGGTAATTTTCCAGATTTTTATTTTTCTAATCAAATACAAGTGAATTCTGTTTTGTTAGGTAATAACAAACTTAAATGTATATACTTCTGTCATAGGGCCTTGATTACCATAATTAAATAATTACTTAATTACCATGCATAAACTATTTCAGAGTAGATTCTAAAGTTTTTTCCAAGTCATCTTACTGTTTATCTCCAGCCTCCACAAGGTATGTTGCAATTGGAATGACTTATAACGCTACGCTAGTTATAACCACCTCCCTCCTTGCACAAAGGTCACAGGTGGACAGAGTATTAATGCTTGTAATTCAAGCCCAGGTTCTCTTTATGTGCTAGTTGTAGGAACATGAACAAGTTTCTTAGCTGCCCTTAAATATTTGTATTTGTAAAATGTAGACAATGATTAACAGTTTTTCTAGGTGTTTATAAGAACTAAGACAGAAAAAGTCTACAGCTCACCGTATCTGAGATTTCTATTCTTTCTTAGCAATCAGCAAGAAAATACGAGTGATACCTTTAGATGTAAAAGTAGAAAACAATAATTATCATCTTGGATCAGAATAGCCAAAACCTAGATTTCTATAACTTTGAAATCTGAAGAGCTAATAGTTTCATTTCTAAGCAATTAATGTATAGGCTCTATGAGTATGTGATGTATAAAATTTGCTATATTCCATTAAAAAAGAAAAGAGTTTATAATCTAATGAAAAAAACAATAAAAATATAGGTCTATTATGGAAACTTAGATGTAGATCCCCCTTGAAGGAAGAACTTGGTATCTTAGCTTCTGGGAGTGTTGTCGACAATTGTCCCTTAACTACCACCTACTTCAGGAATTACCTCAGCTGCAGCAGGATTCTTTGTCACAGGTACACCCTTTACAAGGCACCCATATCCTAATTGATGACTAAATGCAAAATCCTGGACATTTTTCCCCAGTTGAACAACCCTGACGTGCAGTTCTAACTCTAGAGCTCCTTACTTGGGTCAGCCAAGGCTGTATCATTGGTCCCATGGAGCAGTTAAGCTTCTCCCTGGATCCAATCCTGCTCTCTTCCTTTCCCTTCCACAAGTGTTAATCTCAAAAGCAAAGCGCAGCTAATCTCTGTCTCATCGTCTGCTTCCCAGGGAACTCAGCCTGCGAAGACCCTTACATAGTAGAGCATTTTCTTGAAGTCATGCAAGAATCAAAGAGGAGAGGTTTTTTTTTTTTTTTTTTTTTTTCATCTACGTGCAGTCAGCAAAATAAATAAAAGCAGGCAGTATTTCTTTGGCTTGTTTTCTCACTATTTAGTTTATGATACCTCCGAAGCATTAGTTCATTGGGATTTCTGAAACCCAGGACTAGAAATATTCCCCATGTGTGTCGTAATCCACAAGGTGGCTACGTAGCAAATAGAGCTTCTTTCTCACTGTCTTATTTCTTCCATCTGAACATTTTTATGTGGAGCTCCTCTGAGCCGCAGTCTTTCCAAATGGTTTTATGACTTCTCAGTATCATACTCATCCAAGTCCGCACAGACAGGTTTCTGTCAAAAGCAATCAGTCTTTATGAAAGCAGCAGGAGCGATGTTTCCTCTGGGCCGACCAAATCAAAGTGGGTCGTGCTCATCATGGTAGACAGCGCCTTCAGTCTCCTTTCAGGTTCCTCAGACTTTATGTTTGAAATAGGTCAGTAATTTTCTTCTTCATTATCTGCAAAGATTCTTGGTAGACAGACTATAGTGTTTCAGTTTCTCAGAGTAATATGCTTTACAAAAATAATACAGGCCTATTTCAGAGATATTGTGGTTTCTGTTCCAGGCCACCACGATAAAGCAAATATTGCAATAAAGCCGGTCACGTAAGTTTTTCATTCTCCAGTGTACATAAATATCATGTTTGTACTGTACTGTAGTCTATTAAGTGTGTAGTGGTATTATGTCTTTTAAAAAGTACATACATAAATTACAATTATTTTATTGCTAAAAAATGTTAGTGACCATCTGAACTTTCAGTGCGTTATAATCTTTCTGCTGATGGAAGGTCTTACTCTCACGGCTGCTGGTTGTCAGGGTGATGTTTCCTGAAAGTTGAGGTAACTTTGGCTATTTCTTAAGATGCCAGTGAAGTTTGTGGTATAAATTGGCTCTTCCTTTCACAAAAGAGTTTTCTGCAGCGTGTGATAGCGATTCATGGCATTTAACTCACAGTAGAATTTTTTTCAAAGTTGGAGTTAATCCTTTCAAATCCTTCCTCTACTTTATCAACTATGTTTATACAATAATGCATCTTTTGTATTCATTTCAACAATGTTCACAGCATCTTCACTGGTAGATTCCATCTCAAGAAACCACTTTCTTTGCTCATCCTTGAGAAGTAACTCTTCATCTGATAAAGTTATGTAATGAGATTGCAGCCATGAAGCCACATCTACTTTGGAAAATATGTGGTTTAGTGTAGCTACTTTCTCCTCTTCCTCCTCCTCCTCTTCTTCTTCTTCTTCTTCTTCTTCTTCTTCTTCTTCTTCTTCTTCTTCTTCTTCTTCTTCTTCTTCCTCTTCCTCTTCCTCTTCTTCTTCTTCTAGACAGAGTCTTACTTTGTCACCTTCGGTAGAGTGCTATGGTGTCACAGCTCACAGCAACCTCCAGCTCTTGGGCTTAGGTGATTCTCTTGCCTCAGCCTCCCAAGTAGCTGAGACCACAGGCACCTGCCACAATGCCTGGCTATTTTTTGTTATTGTAGTTTGGCCAGGGCCAGGTTTGAACCTACCACCCTTGGTATATGGGGCAGGTGCTCCACTCAGTGAGCCACAGGCACGGCTCTAGTGTAGCTACTTTCAAAAATTCTCTTTACAAGATCTTTTGGATAACTTGCTCCCATTTCTCCATCAGTGCTTGCGGCCTCACCTTGCACTTTTATGTTATCGAGGTGGCTTCTTTCTATAAATCTCATGAAGCAACCCCTGCTAGCTTTCAACTTTACCTACTTCACAGCCTTCATTGAATTAAAGAGAGTGAGGATCTTGCTCTGAATTAGACTTCAGTGTACAGAAAAGCTGTGGCCACTAAAACTTTCTTCCTATCAACAATAAGGCTGTTTCACTTTTTTATCATCTGTGGAATCACCAGAGTAGCACTTTTAATTTCCTTTAAGAACTTTCCCTGTGCGTTCACAACTTGGTTAACCATTTGGTGCAAGACGCCTATCAATTTGCATGTTTTAGCTTTTGATATGCCTTCATCATGAATTATCATTTCTACCTTTTAGTTTCAAATGAGAAGCCTGTGACTTGCCATTGTAGGGTTATTAATTGGCTTAATTTCAATATTTTTGCATCTTAGGGAATAGGAAGGCTCAAGGAGAGGAAGGCAGAATGGGGAATGGCCAGCTGGTGGGATAGTCAGAAAACACACACTTATGAAGCACATTGTCTCTATGGTCCGTGACATCCTAAAATAATCACAATAGTAACATCAGAGATCACTGATCACCATAACAGATATAATGACCATGGAAAACCTTGAAATATTATGGGAATTCCCAAAATGTGACACAGAGACATGGAGATCACGAGTTGTTGCAAAAGTGACACCAACAGATTTGCCTGACTCACGGTGGCTACAACCTTCAGTTTGTAAAAAACAGAATAACTGTGAAGCAAAATACAATGAAGTGTGAGGAAAAACGGTGGTGTTCTAGTAAACTTACAATTTCCATCTGTTTTTTTTTATTTGAAGGTGCTTAGGAAATTTCACCTCAAGATATGACTCCTTGGATATAGAGAATATTTTTAAATGCAGGCCCCTGAAGATCAACAAAACTTTGGAAGAGGCTTCCCCTCTATCTGCTCAACCTTTGATCAAAACACCAAAAAGGACGATTGACTTCCCTTCCTCGCCCTGTTATCTTAATATATTGCAGGAAAGAAGATGAAGGACACGAGTAGACTTAGGCTCAAATCTTTTGAAATGAAATACCTCTCAGGTTAATTTGCTAGTTAATCTGTTTCCTCCCATCCACTCATCTTCCCTGACAACTGTTTATTGCCCCCAAGCAAAATTACCTAGACTCATTTTCCTCTCCCCTCTAAAAGTTGTGCATAAAAATATCTGAACTTCAGGGGGCGCCTGTGGCTCAAAGGAGTAGGACACTGGCCCTATCTACCAGAGATGGCAGGTTCAAACCCAGCCCCTGCCAAAAACTGCAAAAAAAAAAATCTAAACTTCATTTGGCTACTAAATAATCACTGTGTTTCTCCCCCTGAGCTAGGTATTGGTAAATAAACCTTTCTCTTATTAATCTGCCTTAATTTTGAGCTGACCTATGAGAGAACTTTCAGGGAAAGGACAAGTTTCCCCTGCTGACCTCTACATACTCCAGATGCCAATTATATTATACCCTGTCATTTAATTCTACTGACTAGATTGCTTCTGTGGGACAGTTACACTCCATACACATAACACTGTATAGAACAAATGCTGTTTTCTAAGTAAAAATTCTTGGTTGGCCAATGGATATTAAAATGTTTCTCTGACAATTAAAAAATAATGTATGTCCAAATGAAATTACGCTCCGCTTTTGAATCCCTAACCTAATTTATTTTCTCTAATTTAACCAGAGACAATTTAATGTCAATAAAATATCTGTCTTTAATAAATCTGCAACTTTAAAAAAGTTATGTATATATTCAATATTACCATGAGCAGCAGTATCTTACCAAAATTAAAGGAAACAAACGGACGACACTGTGCATAAGTCCAGGTGCGTAGTTAGTATTCTGAAATAGTTACCTACTTTCACAAGCACTAGAACACAGGAATGTGCTGTGGAAATATATGGGAAGGAAGGCAGCTGAAAACGAAAGAGTATCGCAGAAACTGCATCTATTATTTCTGATTCAAAATGCAGTTGCACCTGTTGTACATCCCAGCTCTTTTCATTTGCACATAGAGTCTTGGGGGCAAATAGGAAAAGATAAATTGTTATTTCTAATAAATTCTATTTCCCCAATTTAAATGACTGTATAGAAAATGACAGTAGAAAATGTGATCTTAGTTACGTCAGAGAATTATTGTCACAGGCGTGAAGATAGAACATACTTTTCTAAATCAACCCGTTTAGAGCTATCCCTGGTAAAGTAATGAAACATCGCTGAAAATTACTATCTTTCGACTTAGCTCAAGGAATGAGTGATGGTAAAATAAAACTAAGGGATCAGAATCTGTATCCTGCCCTGTTCCAGTGCCTGTATCAAGTTAGTGAAAAAAGGTACGAGGGTGGCAATGCCTATGAAGTGGATAAAGTCCTTTCAATTTTATGGTTGTTGTTTGGGAAACAATGTGAATTTATAGGTGGAATTATTGAGAGGACTTGGGAATTGGGAGATATTTTTCTCTCATTAAATGAAGAGTGGCCAAAGGCCTTTTTATTTCTCTTGTTATAGATTCACATCTGTTAATCTAATAATTGAATATTCCCCAGAAAATGTAATTATGGAGAATGTCACAGAGAATCCAAACTGGCTGTCATGTTCTTTCCAGGTTCCAGTCACAGAGAATACAATCCAGCGGTCACATTCTTTTCGGTCTTTCTAGTACTGATAGATGCCAATAATACGCGAGACAACCTGATAGAACCACAAGCTCTGTGACAGGTAGAAGGCAGATACCTACAGCATAGGCCTCCTTAACTCTTTAGGGAAATGTATGGTCGTGTTTATATTTAACAGAAAAGAATACTGGGTAAGAAGGAAATTAGGCTCTGCACCTGTAGCTTAGTGGTAGGGCCCCAGCCACATACACTGTGGCTGGCAGATTCAAACCTGGCCTCGGCCAGCTAAACAACAATGACAACTACGACACAAAAATAGCCAGGCATTGTGGTGGGTGCCTGTAGTCCCAGCTACTTGGAAGACTGAGACAAGAGAATCGCTTAAGCCCAAGAGTTTGAGGTTGCTGTGCGCTGTGACACATGGCACTCTCCTGAGAGTAACATAGTGAGACTCTGCCTCCAAAAACAAAAAAAGGAAATTAAAACTTGGGATTAGTATATGGAATCATAAAGACATCTTAAATGAGCATAGAGACCAATTTAAAACTTTTTTAAAGATGCAAACAATACTTCGTTTCAAAACATGATGTAGAAAGTAAGCAGAAAATAGAAATGTTCAAGCCAAGCAGATTATCTTAGTAAAGGCAAATTCCTGGCAGCGTTATTCTTCTCTTCCTTCAGTATGTAAAACATGGTAAGTTCAATGTAACTCCAAAAACGCCCTGACTTCTGCTACATCAGTGATTTTTTTTTTTTTTTTAATATTTACTTCATCCTCAAAATAGCCCTGAGTTAAATATCAATATTGGCTCCATTTTACAGATGAGGGAACTGAGGTACTGAGAAGTCAAGTAACTTGCCTGAGGTCAAGAGTTTTAAGTGATGAAACCAGAATTTTTATTTATTTATTTATTTATTGTTAAATCATAGCTGTGTACATTAGTGCAATCGCCTGTACCCATTCTAAGATGCACCATAGATGTGGCCCCACCCATTGCCCTCCCTCCACCAAAACCTCCCCCCTCCCTTCCCCTTCCTTGGCACTTTCCCCATAGTCTTGTGCTATAGTTGGGTTATAGCCTTCATGTGAAAGCTATAATTTAGCTTCATAGTAGGGCTGAGTACATTGGATACTTTT
>CAUYPK010094874.1:0-26079 GCA_963574355.1 Loris lydekkerianus | reverse complement strand
TCGGGTTGAGTCGTGCTGGAGTTCTGAAACTGTCTGCTATCTGAATTTCAGAATCTCTTGGCATATCTGGAAAGTTCTCCTTCATAATCTCATGGAGAAGAGACTCTGTGCCTTGTGAAGCCACTTCGTCACTTTCGGGGAGTTGATCTAGTCTGATTATTCATATTTCCAGAGTTTTTCTGTTGATTTTGCCTCATGATTGCTTTTCACCGTTGTCTCTGGCCATCCTCAGAGTTGGGGAGGTGTCTCTCCAAGATTAGACCCCAGCAGGATCACTCTATTGTTGCTGGATCTTTGTAGGGAGTGACCCTGTGTAGTTTTTCTGGGGCTGCTCCAGCTAGGGAGTTATGGTTGTGGACGCAGCTCCCGTGTGTGACACGCCCAGATCCAGCAACCAGGCTGGGGGTGGTGCGCATGGTTCTGGGAGTGCTTGACTTCCAATGACTTTGGCACAGAGAACCCAAGGTTACAGCAGTCTCTGGCCAGGAGAAGGGCTCTGTGCAGAGGTAGGGTGGGCTCCAGAGGGCACGCAGCTACCAGAGTTCCTGGCCAGATGAACAGACTAGTGTGGAGGATGGGACGACACAGGTGGGAGCACACAGGGTTGCGTGGCTCCTGCAGTTCCTGGTCAGGAAATGCGGAGACCCGGTGGGTGTGGGTCACTGGTCGGGCATCACTGCACAGCTCTTACAGAGGTCTGGGCGGTGCCAAGCCCAGGAGTTTGAGGTTGCTATGAGCTGTGACACCATGACACTCTATCCAGGGCAACAACCCAAGGCTCCACTGTGCCAAAACTGCCTCACTCTGCCCCTAAGGATTAAAGCTGTAAGACAGTTCAGTCCCCGCCTTTAGGCTGCTGAGTCACTAGGTTACTTTGTCCCGCCCTATCCTTGCTCTGGGACCCTGAGGGCAGAACTTGCTGGAGCAGTTCTTTCACAATGGCTTACTTCGTGCAGCTCAGTGGCTCATTCTGGGGCCCCAGACAATGTCCAACATTCTTCACACTCCTGCTCAAACTCCACCCAAGGCAGCTGAACTGAGTGCCAAGTCCAAGAACACCAAAACAATTCACAGGTAAGGCCTTTCCGGTTTGCTGTCTCACTGCTGCTTGTACTCATGGTTGCTGGCATGATTAGGTCGATCGAACACACGCACCTACTTGCCAGTTTTCCACTGTTTTTGTCTTTCTCCTGGGGTCTAGATGTCCCTTGCTGGCTCTCTGTATCCTCAAAGGGATGATCATAGGCATATCCCACTGGCCAGAGGTGCCTGGAGTCTTTTATCCCCAGACTCGCTGTGCCCAGTTACAGGGAAGCTGTTACTTGGCCGACATCATTAATCCAATCTTCCATAATTATACTTTTTTATAGAAAAATTCTCTTTTCCATTTTCTCCAGGTGAATTATTAATTTTGAAGTAATTTGCATGACTTTTTCCATTTTTTCCAAGTAGATTTAACCTGGAGTGAATTAACATTCTGTTTTCATATTTATTTTGTTTTGTTTTCCTATTTCATTCAATTCCTATTCCAAATTAGGTGAAGAAAGGTGACATTTAAGATTTCGTCTCTTATTCAGACTTAACTTCTCGTTAAGGTATATTTAAATTAAAGTATTCAGTGACCTCAAAATAACCATAACATGTATGAATTAGGCAAATAACAAGCTTTATCTTATACATAGTAGAGGAAGAGTCAGATGATAAAAATTAATGTAACAAATATGAACAAGAATGCAAAAAATAAATAGTTAAAAACATTAACTCCTTTGTCATTTCCTCACAATATAACTATGTGTTGAATTTTTAGAAAATGAAAGTTACCATATTTTCCATGTATAATGTGCAGTCTTTGTCCAAGGTTTTGAGGGGAAAAAAAGATGCACATTATACATAGAAGTACTACTGCTGTATCCATATACATGTTTTTATTTATTTATGCATGTGTGTTAAGTGTAAGACTAGAACATAACAGCGATATCTACATGCAAAATAATATCCTGAAATACAATAATTGTGCCCCCTTCCATGCTAATCCTCTCCAAAGCTACTCCCTCACAGGGCAGGGACAGGAGCTACAGGAACTACCAACCCACCTGGCCGATTGCACTAGACATTGCCACTACAACCACCTTGGAAGCTGGCATGCCAGTGAAGGGAACACAATAGTTAGCATGAGAAACTCAGCAAAAGGAGGGCAGAAGTGGATACACAGTGGTGAATTTTTCTCTCAGAGAAGCATGAGATACAGAGCCAGCCACTGAGGAGATACTGGGTGACCAAGATGGCAGATGAGAGTGGTCCAGAGGACCTAAGCTCCCAACCTCCCACAACTATCTTCTCCCACCCAATTCTCATCTCCACATCTGCTCACTTCCTATTCTTACACATGTCCTTTGGTTCAAAACTGGCCAGTGCTATTCTGCTGAAAACCCTGTGGGCTTATTTTCCAGGAAGCTGGCATGAGGGTCCAGGGATGATCTGGCTTGCTCCTAGCTCCTGACAGTAGATTCCTACCTTTTCCAGACTTTATTATCTTTCCTTTAACTGCCCCTATTCTGGGGCCCCTGGGACACCATGCTGAGGTTAAGGCAAGACAGGTTTATGAATTGGATCAAGAGTATAAACATAATAAAGAAGTTAATGATTAATTCAAGAGTCTGGATCTGAGCAACAGGAAATCTGGACTTACCATCAACTGAAATGAAGAAGGTCTCTTAGTAACCAGGTTTTTAGACTTTATTTTTGGACATGCTGCCTTTGACATGTCTGTTGGATATTCCAATGTAGCTATATGGTAAGAAGTTGGACAAGGAAGTCTAGAAAGTAGTTTTAACTGCAAATATATATGTGGGAGTTATCGCTATAGAAAAAGAATGTAATGTCATGAGGCTAGATAATATCACAAGAGGATAGTGAAGATACCTAAGGAAAAGAAGAAGACCTGGATCTGAGTTATGAGCAACTCCAATGCTAATATGTCATAAAGAGAATATAAATAAACAAGAGACTTAGAAACATTGGCCATGATCAACATTGGATGACTTTGATATTCTTAAAGTTAAATGGAAAAGTTTATTAGGAGCTAGGAGTGATTAAATGAGATTACTGTTGAGAAGTGACACTGAATTTCACAACAGACAAATGTGTAGTGGAGTAAAGGGAATGAAAAATTAATGGCAGTGAATTTGAGATAGAATGAGAAGAAAGTAATTTGGAGCATTGTATATGGTATACAGTTTCAAGAAATATTGCTGTAGGTGGGGAGCAAAGAAATGAGACAATAAGTATCAGAAGCCAAGAGGAGCTTTTTGTTTGTTGTTAAGATTATAAGAGCGAAAGTATGCTTGCTTTTATTTCAATGAAAATACAATAATAAGGATATCATCAATAATTAAGGAAAAAGGGGAGAATTGTTGGAGTATTTTACCCTTTTGTAGTCAAGAATAAAAGGATACCTAGTGCATGTATATAGAGGGTTTGGATGTAATTAGACACATGGATCTAATTCATCTCTGAAAACAGGGTAGATACATATGGTGATAGAAGTCTGTAGAAGTTTGTTTTGTAAAAATTTTTTTATAGAAACTTTCAAATAAAAAAGTAGAGAAAAGGTACTCTGTGATATTATCTAGCCTCATAACATTACATTCAGCATTATTTTGTCAATTTTATTTCATCAAAAAAAGTTTCTTGATGGATTGTTAGAATGTAAATACCAGACTTTGTAACATTTCACTAATAAGTTTTTCAGTATTTGTTTCCAACGGACTTGTTCTTTGATCATAACTGTTATACCATTTTTCAATAACAAAAAATATAAAAATAATCCCATAATAGGTAGAGAATGGTAGCTCATGCCTGTAATCCTAGCATTCTGGAAGCCTGAGTGGGTGGATTGCTTAAGCTCAGAATTTCAAGCAGGGCAGCCTGTGGCTCAAAGGGGTAGGGAGCTGGCCCCATATGCCAGAAGTGGTGGATTCAAATCTAGCCCTGGCCAAAAACTGCAAAAAAAAAAAAAAAAAAAAAAAAAAAAGACAACCTGAGCAAGAGTGAGACCCTGTCTCTAAAAGTCTCTGGGCATTATGGAAGTGCCTATAATCCCAGATACTTGGGAGGCTGAGACAAGAGAATCACTTGGGACCAGGTGTTTCAGGTTGCTGTGAGCTGTCATGACACAACACTCTACTGAAGGTGACAAAGTGAGACTGTTGTCTCAAAAAACAAAAAAATTTTCATAATATCCTCTAGTTCCAATTCCATATATTTCATCAATTAACTTATAACAGTCTGTGTACATTGGATAACATAAATAAAGATCCAAACCAGGTTCATATGTTGCATTTGGTTAACATATTTCTTTAGTTTATTTTGGTGTATAATATCTTTCTTATCATACCTCTTATTTGTTGAAGAATTCAGGTCATTTATTTTCTAATATTTTCTAAATTTAGTATGTCTCCATCTCTATTCATTCAATACGTTCCTCTTGCTCATGTTTCTTCAAAACTAGTAAATTGATCTGAATACTTGATTGATTCAGATCCTATTTTCTTTCTTTACTAAGAATGCTTGGGATTACACCTGCGGTATATCTTACAAGGGTATATGTGAAACTTAGTAAATGTGGAATGTAAATGTCTTAGGACAATAACTAAGAAAATGCCAGGAAGGCTATGTTAACCAGTGTGATGAAAATGTGTCAAACGGTCTATGAAATTAGTGTATGGTGCCCCATGACCACATTAATGTACACAGCTATGATTTAATATAAAAAACACAATGCTTAATAGATTTTATTATGCGCTTTCTATTGACTTAAACCATAATGTTTTCTTGGCCCAATTTTATTAGTACTATAATTGTTTAATTGTAAACCTGATCCTTTCATTATAAATATTATCAGTATTTCACTTAATGGCCTCGTTCTCATTTCCTAGATCTATTAGTTTATTAGAAGTTGCAAAATGCTATTTTTCTAGTTTTAATATTCTTTCTATTATATTAGCTAAAATTATTCTATATGAAATCACTTTTTCCTTTTGCCTGTCTAATTACTTCACATAAAAAGAGAAAAATATAAATTCTTGAATATTTCTACTTATCATTTTTTTTAGAGTAATGAATTGGTACTCAGCAACCTCTAATATGTGATTTCTCTTTTGCGAATTATTACAGAATCTTAGAATTTTAAAATAAATCTATGCACTTCAATGCATTTTAATCATTTTTTTTCACATTCCAATCACCCCATTTTTAGTCAATAGGAGTTCTTTCTGATTAACTACTACCTTTTTAGCAGTTTTATTTTATTTTAAATTGGGAAATAATAATTGTAATATTTGTGGGGTACAGTGTAATATTTGTGGTATTTCCATACATGTATATTTGAGGAATGTTCTATTTAATAGTTCCTTTCCTTCCTGGTGCAGCGACATCACCCATACTCATCATGTGGTTTTCTTGTTTCAAACATGGAATTAATAATTTCTACAAAGTGTTCTAGTTTCCTTTAGTAAGAAATAATATTTATAAATCATATTTGGGTCAAAAAGCATGCTCAATATTATTAGATTGTTATTGCTTTTAGTCTATCTCTTCCAACAAACTAGAATACCCTATAATTTTTTTTTAATTGAAACATAAATGGTGAACTTTCTGCTATTTCCTCTTAAAAATTAATATCATGGGGTTTTGTTTCTCTTCTTTAATGCGATATCTGAAATTTTTCTCTTACACAGAAAATATTTTTTAATATATTATTAGCAAAACTAATTATGTTATTTGTTGCACAATGTATTGGCAATAAATTCAAAATAACAATACTGATTTTTATACTAAAAATAAATTGTACCTAGGATTTCCTTGTCACTTTTAGGCTATAATTAATAAGAATATATGGAA
Organism: Loris lydekkerianus; assembly: GCA_963574355.1. NCBI lineage: Eukaryota > Metazoa > Chordata > Mammalia > Primates > Lorisidae > Loris > Loris lydekkerianus. The sequence continues at coordinate 20,178 of CAUYPK010094874.1, read as the reverse complement.
AACAATCAGGCTTTAAAATACTTTAAGTAATCCTTCATATGTTTGTATAAATATACTCATGTGCAGTTAGAATAATTTATTTCACTCAGTTTTCAATTCTTAAGGTTTTCTCTTTTCTCTCTGATTTAATTATAATTTCAATTATGTAAAACATTTATAGGATTCTAAAGTAAAAATTATAAAGAAGGTATATTCACTTTGTTTTTATCTTGATCATAAGAAATCCTCTATTAATATGGTTTAAACATTTCATTATTTTATTTTTTAATAAAAATGTCTTGTAACATGCTTTTCTTCAAACAAACCTAAATATCATTTCATAGTAACAAGTAAAGATGGTGTCTTCATTTGCCTTTTTATAAAAAAATGTGTATTTCATTTCATTTATGGATTTCTTAGAATTTGTTTAACCTCAGTCTTATTTAGGGACCTACAGAATATTTCCATGCCTTTGCCATTGAAAATAATGCTATGATCAATTTTAGAGAGTGATCCATGTGATGATGAGAAAAACATGTATTCCATATTATTGGGGTGGAATTTTCTTTAAAAGTCAATTAAAAACACTTGTTCTAAAATTATGTTTAAGTCCATTGCTTCTTTTTTTCGTTTCTACTTCAAGAATTGTCGAGCTTTATCAGAGAGGTATTGAAGTCCCCAATTACAGTGGTGTTATAGGTTATCATATTGTTCATATTGGTTCAGGTTGATGTTATATAACTGGGAGCATTTTAATTGGGTGCATGGATATTTGGGATTGAAATGTCTTCTTGTTATATTGTTCCCTTGATATGTAATGCCCATCTTTAGTATTTTTTGTTTTTACTTCTGTTAGTTTGATGCCGAAGAAATCTGCAAGTAAGAAGTCCACCTCTGCTGACTGCTTAAATGAGCTGCTTATGCCTCTGGCCCTTTCTGCATACAGCCTCCTGAAGAAGCTCCCTTTGAAGAATTTACCATGTGGGGCTCCCTATGGAGTTGCCTGTTTTCTCTAAGCTGGGTGGGGTGTGGCTTGGGTGGAACCTACTGGTGATGCTTCTAGGCCAGGGGAACTCCCATATAGCCAAATTGTTCTAGACAAAGTGTCAGCCCTTCCCACAATGAATGAAAAAATCCATGGCTTTCACCTGCCATTGGCGGCAAGGAATCTGCAGCTTGCAATATGCCTCACAGGATTTTCTAGAGTTGGTTCACCCAAGGGTAAGCACATACCTCTCCAAGCTTTTAAGATTGTAGCTAGGGATATAACCCCCAAGGAGGAGACTGCAGTGTTCAGATGCCAGTCCAATCCATTCCACAGTGTGAGGAAATATCTCCTTTAGCAGGAGGAAGACTTGGCAGAGATCACACCTCACCAATGTTAATGTAGTTGAGGCACAGTTTCCTCCTGCAGTGTGTGTGTGAGGTGCTCCCTATTCTCTAGGTCACACAGTGCAGAGATCCCTCCGAGTTCCAGTAGGGCCTGTCTCCCTTACCTTCTGAGGCCGGCTGAAGATCCTACCAGTTGCCAATGAGACAGAAAATGTCCTCTGTAACTCTTGCTTCTGGGTTGCTATGGGGGCTGGGTAGGGGTCAAAGTTTCTTCATTGCTCTGGTCCTTCTGGATGGAGCAGCCCTTCCAGGCTGTCTGAGCAAAGCTAGTGTTCCTGACTCACTTGTCCTCTTCAGGAGGGAGGACTCTGTCCGGTAAACAGAGAAAAAGCAGGGATGGGCTGTGGCTGCAAGCCCACTGGAGCCAAAATGGATCACTATTTTGCCAGGCAGGAGGGAAGACCCAGAGGTGGATATATATAGTTGTAGGAAAACTGGGCCTTTTGCCCAATGTGGCATTCTTCCATGGGGTGAGACATCCTATGTTTTTCTCTTCACAGAAAGCCCCTGGGTGGGGGAAGTGGAAATGGGAAAATGGTTTAAATGTTTTTCTGAGGAGAGAGAAAAGGTCCCTAATGAAAAGAGGTCATGGAGGCCAATAACTAGCAGAACTAATAAAAACATTGTAAAAATTTGTTGAATTATGTCAAAATCATAGACTTACTGTGAGAAGTGTAGAAGACCAAGTAAACATTGATAGAGAAACAGTTTAGAACAGTTTTTTAATTAAATAAATTTTTGTTTTTCCAAATATATATTTGGTTAGACCTATTTGTGCAGTATTACCACACTTGGTAATTCTGGTGTAAAGTACTTGACCTCAGTGCTTTGAAACCAGTTTAATAAATTCTTTACCAAGGAACTTCTGAGGGATTTCCCTAGTGAGGAAACCTCAAATCTGTAGTCTCTCAAGGGCCACAGTGTCAGAACAATTCACCAACTCACATGACACTGTCAATGAGGGAATTCTTAGCCAATAAACAAATAACTCTATTGGAACACCTTCCCTACTGACCTGATCTTTCCCCCAGTAACTTTTTTTGTTGCCTGAAAATGAAGGAAATACTGAAAAGAAGACATTTTGATGACGTTTAGGACATTAAGAACCTTAGACTTCATAAGGACACTTAGGTTTTATTAATATCTTGGTTATGGTAAATAATGTTGTAGTAAACATAGAAGTGCAAGTAGAACTTCTGCCTATTCATTTCATTCACTTTGGATAAAAAGTTTGTGAAAAAATTTAAAAGGACACAAATAAAAGGAAATATATCCCATGTTCATAGATAAAGGGATTAATATCATTAACATGTTACCCACAGTGACCTACAAATTTAATGCAATTGCCATGAAAAAATGCTCATGATCTTTAATCATCAGAGAAATTCAAATAAAAACTACTTTGAAGCATCACCTAACTCCAGTAAGATTAGCCCACATCACAAAATCCCAAAACTGCAGATGTTGCTGTGGATGTGGAGAGAAAGGAACACTTCTGTAGTGCTGGTGAGACTGCAAACTAATACAGCCTTTTTGGAGAGAAGTGTGAAGAATTCTCAAGGAACTGAAAGTTGCTCTATGATTTGATCCTGCAATATCATTCCTAGGTATCTACCCAGATGACCAAAAATCATCTTACAACAAAGACATTTGCACTAGAATGTTTATTGTAGCCCAATTAACAATAGCCAAATTGTGGAAACAGCTTAAATGCCTATCAACCCATGAATAGATAAACAAATTATGGCATATGTATATCATGAAATACTATGCAACCATAAAAAAGAGGAAGATTTACATCTTTTATGTTTTATGCTAGAACATATTCTTCTTAGTAAAGTATCTTAAGAATGGGAAAAAAAGTATCTAATGTACTCAATACTATTATGAAACCGATATATAAACACTTACACATTCATACAAATGATAAAATATAAAGATAGTCCACAAAGAAAGAAGGGAGAAGAGAGAAAGGGGAAAGTAGGGGGAAGGGGGAGTGGAGTGAGGGTATTTGGTGGGATCAAATTGTACACCTGATGTGTACAATGCAAGGGTACATTTCAAAACAACTAAGAGTATATTATAAATGTCGTACCACAACAATAAGTAAATGAAATGATGGTTATGTTACTTAGATTTAAGCATTCCACATTTTAGATCAAATGATCACATTGTACCTCATGAATTTATACAGTTATTATTTAATAAAAATTAAGTTAAAAATAAAATAGTGACAAAAAAATCAATGCCATTGTTTACAGAAAAAGAAAAAGTTCTAAAATTTACATAGAATCACAAAACACCCTGAATATAAAAAATAATTTTGGACAACAACAACAAAACTAGAGACATCACAATATCTGACTTTAAAATACACTACAAAGCTATAATAACTGAAACCAAACAGTAGTGGCACAGAAATAAACACATAGATCAATGGACAAATTAGATTACCCAGAATTAAATTCACACTTTCACATCCAACTGATTTTTGACAAAAATGTGAAGAAAACACACTGAGAAAAGGAGAATTTCTTTGATACATGATGGTGAGAAAACGGGTTATCCCCATGCAAAAGAATGAAACTAGGCCCCTTTTTATCACTACATAAAAAAGTCAATTAAAAATATTTTAAATAATTAAATATAAGGCCTGAAACCACGAACACAAAACTTCAGGATTTTGGTCATGACAAGAATTTTTTGTATAATACCTTGAAAGCACAGGCAACAAAAGCAAAAATTGGCAAGTGAGATTAAATAAAATAGTAAAATTCCTGTACAGCAAAGGAAATGATCAAAGACTGAAGAGGAAACATATAGAATGGGAGAAAATATTTGTAAACTATGCATCTGGGGTCTCTATCCAGAATATACAGTGAATTTAAACAAATTAATAGCAAAACAAAATAATCTGATTTAAAATAGGCAAAAATATATATATCTTAATAGATATGTCTCAAAATAATGAATACAAATAAATAGGTTTATGAAAAAATGTTCATCTTTACTGATCATTAGGAAAATGAAAATCAAATTAAATAATCAATAAATTATTACCTTATGCCTTATGAAAAAGTTAAAAATAAGAAATAGTGGCAAGGTTGTGGATAACTCCTGTACACTATTGTTGAGAATGTAAATTGATACAGATGTAATAGAGCACACTATTTCTGAGGTTCCTCAGAAAAGTAAAGTAAAATTGCCATATTATTCAAAATATGCATATTTTGATCTTCTTTTAAGTTCTGTTCCGTATTATGGGTATATATTTCTTCTCTAAAAGTTCTCCTATTCGTCTATAATTATATAAAACATAATTTTAAGGAGATGTGCTTGAATGTGTAATTTTTAGTGACTGGCTTTACACATGTCTGTATGCAAGAATCATTATAATAATGAATCAAATGTTTTAAATATAAGGCAACTTTGTAATCTTACAGTTCACTGTAGAATCCTAGAAAACAGACATTTTCATAGTTGGTTATTCATACAGAATTATAATCTTAGATTATAGTCTTAGATTTACAAACCCACCTCTATTTCTTTTCGCAATAATGCCCCAGTCACTTCAGATAGAAAAAATTCAAAAGTTTCTAAGTACTTAGAGCAGTATCTGGCTATAACAAGTGCAGAATGAATGTTAGCTATTTTATTGGCATTGCTATTGTTATCCTTATTAGTTGACTATTTGGAGGAGAAAAGGATATTAATTTCTCCATTTTTACTTTCTGAAAGAGCATGATGTTACCACTTCCTCTTGATAAACTAGCATGGTTGGAGAATGAAACATTCTGGTTAACACACTTTTTTTGATAGTATTATACAATTAATTTATGTAAATAATAGATGAATACATAATTTTAAGATACTAGCTATACCATACTAAGTTTATTCTTAAGGCATTTTACCAATTAAATGGTTTAAGATTTTAGATATATCATACTAAGTTTATGCTGAAGACATTTTATCACATAAATGGATCAGAAAATGCTTCAGTGCATTTTTGGGCTTTAGTCTAATAAATAATAAATGTATTTGTCATTGATATTTTAGTAGTGCAATATAATAAAGAAGACTAATGTGATACAGAACATAAAATCTAATTTACTCTTAATGAAAAAACTGCCTTAAATGCTTTGAATTTAACCAAGAGATTTTTTTTGAAAGCTGATTGTCATGTCAGGTATTGTCTTGGCTGACAGACAAAAATTAAAATTTCATTCTCTGTGAAAAAAAATACATAATGATGTGGATGTAGGCAATTTTACAGATAATTCAGGCATTCCACACATGGTACAGCGTGTCCCTCAGCTCTATCTGCTTTGGCTTGGTATTACATCTAATTCAGACCTTTCATTTCAAAGAAAGATATCTTTCTAACTAGTCTCCTAAGGAGCAAACAAAGAAGTCTGTGCAATGGGATATATATTAAGTTCACATTTATTAAGCATTATTTAATGTCTCCATTATGCAGAAACAAATAGCTATTTTCAAGTAATTGAAAACCATTAAAATTCAATTTCTGTTTTCTATAAAATTCTGGATAGCACTTTAAAGAAATAGTCTGTTTTTCCCAAATATTTTAATGAGACATTATTTTCATGATTTTGTTTAAAATTAATAAGTTTCAGACATCAAGACTTCTACATCAGGAAAGAATGGAATAAAGGAGATTGAAATCACCACTACCCATGTGCCCAATACACAAGAAGAAATGAAACAAACAAAAACACTCAAAACACATAAAGTGCTGACAATACATATCAGACAATTGAGGACAGTGATTCATAACAGATAAAAAGAAACAAACAGCAAAAACAAAGTAAGTCCTATGATTGCTCCAGCTTGCTGCCATGAGAGAGTTTCCAGGAAATATTCTAAATAGGGAGAAAATAGGCTAAATGTTTCAAACTCCCTGAGTTCAGGAGATAGAACTTAGAGTCTGGTGATATCAAAGTGACTAGAGTTTTCATTGCAGAGTAACAGATCAGAGAGAGCTATACTTACTGTGCTCTTGGCTGTGCAGAAGCTTTTTAGTTTGATCAGATCCCAGTAATTTATTTCTGGTGTTTCTTCAATTGCCGGGGGGAGGTCCTCCTCATAAAAATTTCTCCCAGGACAATTTATTCAAGCGTTTTCCCTGCACTCTCTTAATATTTTTATAGTTTCGTGTCTGAAGTTTAAATCTGTTATCCAGTGAGAATCAATCTTTGTTAATGGTGAGAGATGAGGGTCCAGTTTCATTCCTCTACAGGTCACCAGACAGTTCACTCAGCACAATTTGTTAAATAGGGAACCTTTCCCCCATGAATATTTTTGATAGGCTTATCAAAGATCAAACGATGATAAGTGACTGGGTTCATCTCTTCATTCTGTGTTCTGTTCCATAAATCTACCTCTCTGTTTTTGTCCCAGTACCATGCTGTTTTGATCACTATAGATTTGTAGTATAGCCTGAAGTCTGGTAGTATGATTGCTTCTGATTTGTTTTTATTTCTGAGTAACATATTTGCTATTTAAGTTTTTTTTCTGATTCTATATAAAATAAAGCACTATTTTTTAAAGCTGTGTAAAGTATTACAATGGTGCTTTAATAGGTATTGAATTAAATCTGTAGATTCCTTTGGGTACTATAGTTGTTTTAACAATGTTGATTCTTCCCAACCATAAGCATGGTATGGTTTTCCATTTGTTAACGTCTTCAGCTAGTACTTTTCTCAGAGTTTCATAATTCTCTTTATAGAAATCTTTCTCAACCTTTGTTAGATGAATGCCCAGGCATTTCATTTTCTTTCACACTATTATAAAGGGAACAGAGTCCTTGACTATATTTTCAGCTTGACTATTGTTGACATATATAAAGCTATTGATTCGTAAGTACTGATTTTGTATCTTGAAATGCTTCTGTATTCCTTGACCACTTCTAAGAGTTCTGCAGTTGAGTTCCTGGGATTTTCCAGGTATAGGATCATATCATCATCAAAGAGTGAGAGTTCGATCTCCTCTGACCCCATTTGAATACCTTTGATCCCCTTCTCTTGCCTGATTGCAATGGCTAGAATGTCCATTACTATGTTGAATAGCAGTGGTGACAATGGGCATCCTTGCCTAGTTCCAGATCTGAGTGGAAATGTTTTCAATTTTACTCCTTTCATATGATATTGGCTATAGGTTTGGTGTTTATGGCCTTTATCAGTTTCAGAAATGACCCTTCTAAGCCTGTTTTCTTGAGGGTTCTGACCATTAAAGGGCGCTGGATATTAGCAAAACATTTTTCTGCATCAATTGAGAGAATCATGTGGCATTTTTTATTTTATTTTATTTATATTTATGGATTTACATATGTTGAACCAACCTTGTAACCCTGAGATAAAACCGACTTGATGGTGGTGCATAATTTTTTGATGTGCTGTTGAATTGTGTTTGCTAGCATCTTATTATTAAATATTTTTGCATTAATATTTATTAATTATATTGGTCTATAGTTTTCTTTTTTGTTGGGTCTTTTCCTGTTTTGTGGATCAGGGTGATATTTGCTTCATAGAATGTGTTGGGGAGTATCCCTTCTTTTTCTACGGTTTGGAAAAAGTTATGTGATATAGGTACTAGTTACTCTTTGAAGGTTTGGTAGGCTTCTGTTGTGAAGCCATCTGCTTCTGCACAGCCAAGAGCAAAGGAAGTAAAACAAAATAGTCTTCAGAATGGGAAAAGATATTTGCAGGTTATGTTTCTGAGAAAGGCCTGATAACTATAATCCACTTAAACTAATCTATAAGAAAAGAACCAATAACCCCACTACTATGTGGACAAGAGAATTGAACAGAAACTTCTCTAAATAAGACAGGTGCATGGCCTACAAGCAAAACAAAAAAAAGGCTCAGTGCAGAGCCTGTGACTCAGTGGGTAGGGCGTTGGCCCCATATAACAAGGGTGGTGAGTTCAAACCCAGCCCCAGCCAAACTGCAACAAAAAATAGCCAGGCATTGTGGCAGATACCTGTAGTCCCAGCTGCTTGGGAGGCTGAGGCAGGATAATCACCTAAGCCCAGGAGTTGGAGGTTGCTGTGAGCTATGTGATGCCACAGCGCTCTACCGAGGGTGATAAAGTGAGACAGTCTCTACAAAAAAAGAAAAAGAAAATGTTCCTCATATTTAATCATCAAAGAAATACAAATCAAAACTACTTTGAGATATCATTTAACTCCAGTAAGATTAGCCCACATCAAAAATTCTCCAAACTACAGATGTTTGGGTGGATGTGGAGAGAAGAGAATACTTCTACACTGCTGGGGGAAATGCAAGCTAATACAACCTTTTTGGAAGAATGTTTACTGCAGCCCAATTTATAATTGCCAAGACATGGAAGCAGGCCAAACGCCCATTGACCCAAGAATTGATTAACAAATTGTGGTGTATGTATATCATGAAATACTATGCAGCCATAAAAAAGACGGAGACTTCACATCTTTTATGTTTACCTGAATGGAAATGGAACACATTTCTCTTAGTAAATTATCTCAAGAATCAAAAAAAAAGTACCCAGTGTACTCAATACTACTATGAAATCAGTATATAATCACCTATACAATCATAGGAATTGTAAAATGTACCTATAGTCCAGAAAAAAAAGGGTATTTGGTGGGACCTCACTAAATTTGCATAATGCAATGATACATTTCAAAACAATTAAAAATAGAATATAAATGTCTTACCACAACAAATAAGTAAGCAAAGAGATGTTATGTGAATCAGTTAGATGTAAGCATTCCACATTGTATATCAAATCAGCACGCTGTACCCCATAAATGTATTAATGTATACAGTTCTGATTTAACAAAGAATAAAAAAACAGATCAGAGAAAGTGCAGAGTGAGAGAGAATATCTGAAATTTATAAATAATTACCCTTGAATATTTAGGAAAATACTGAATGATATATGTTTGTAAGGAAACCCCCCAAAGGCAAGAAAGAGGCAACTGAGAACAGTGTTTGGTAATCACCATAGTTCAGGGAATAATAGTGCCTGTTCTAACAAGCTGGAGTAAAAAAGCCACTGAGAGGTTTGTTCTTAGAGCAGCCAATTCTTTAATTCTCTGGTGCCAAGTGAGCATCCTGTAGTTAAATTCAATTCTGACTCTAACTACATGAAAGTCATCCAGAGCTTAAATTTTAAGGGTTCAGTCTGGCAAAATTGCTCTCATTTCACAGGCCAGCTACAACTTGAGTGCTCAGGTTATTCACATTCATGCCCAGCTCACGACAAATGTTGGGGTTCACAAGAGCCACCTCAGGTTTGATAATTTTCTACAATGACCAATAGAAATAATGAAAATTCATTGCTTACTATTAATATTGCCAGTTTATTATAAAAGATACAGATCAGGAACAGCAAAAGGAAGAGATACATAGGGCACATTATGGATTGCAGGGGTAGTGTTAAACTTCCATGACTTCTCAGGGTGTAGCACTCTCCCAATATGTTGTGTGTCTACCAACTTGGAATCTTCAAAACCCCATAACTTAGGCATTTTTATTGAGGATTTATTATATGGACTTGATTGATTAAATATTTGGTCTTTTGTGGTTGACTGAATCTTTAGCCCCTCTCCATTCCTGTATGTTTGGGAATAAGGGTTAAAGTTCAAATCTTCTAATTAAGACTCAGTCTTTCTGGCAACTAGCCCCCATTCTTAAGTTTTGACTAACTCCAACTCTGATGCTATAGAGGGGCTCAAGGTGGAGGGAGGGTAATGGGTGGGTCCACACCTACAGTGCATCTTAGAATGGGTACAGGTGAAACTTAGTAAAGGCAGAATACAAATGTCTACATACAATAACTAAGAAAATACCATGAAGGCTACATTGAACAGTTTGATGAGAATATTTCAGATTGCATATGAAACCAGCACATTGTACCCCTTGATTGCACTAATGGACACAGCTATGATTTAACAATAAAAAAAAAAAAGGAAAAAAAAAAGAAGAAAAAAGAGTCACCTCATAAGGAAAAAAAAATAGATTCCTACACTCTTAACTCTAGGGGAAAGCATAAGAATTTTAGAAGTTCTGTGGCAGGAAATATAAATAATGACCAGATGTCTATTTTAGATACCACAGGCCCGTAATTCATGGCTCACACAGTAGACAATTCAGAAGGGTCATGTCTCAGTATTGGAAGTAACTAGACTTGAACTATTTGAATCTGACTAAATCATCAGAAAAGCAAGAATCAAAAAGGATAAAACTTTTTCCAAATAGTTTAAATGCATTCTGTAACAGAGTGCAGGGCTGTTTATAAGAATCTAAAACTATAAAGTATCTAATTAAGTAAAAATTTCATTTGGTATCCCATAAAATTTACCAGGTATGGAAAGAAGCAGGAGAATATGGCCCATAATGAGGAGAAAAATCAAGCAATTTAAAATAACCTACAATTGACACAGATGTTGGAATTAGTAGACAAGGACTTTTGAGTATTTATTATAACTTTATTTCAGATATTTAGGAAGTCAAGGTATAGAAAATACTTTTAAAGGCTCAAATCAAACTTTTGAAGATGAAAATTACAAAGTAACAGAATTAAGTTAATACAAAGGATGAAATCAATAGGCTATCAGATACTAGAAAAATACATTAGTAAACTTGAACACACAATAAGATACTATGTATAATAAAAAAGAGAGAGAAAACAAGGTGTCAAAACAAAGTGAAAGGAGCATCTGTGAGTTATAGGAAAATTTAACACAGCCTAAGATATTTTTAATTGGAGTTTCCAAAAGAAGAGAGAAAGAGAAAAAGAAGACAGAAAAATTGTTTGAAGAGATCATAAAGGAAAACTTTCCATATTTGGTGAAAACTATACATCCATATATCCAATATGCACAAGTAATATGAAGAACATCACACCAAGATGCAAAATAGGTCAAATGGCTCAAAAACAATAATAAAAAAGAAATTTAAAACAGCCAGAGGAAAAAATACAGAATGTACACTGGTACAAAGATGAGAATGAGCACTCTTACTTCTGGTAAACATCACACTGGAGGTTTTATACAGTGTAAAAAGGAAATAAAAATAAGTAAAAGAAGCACAGATTGGAATGAAAGAAATAATGTTTTATTTACAGAACAATCCCACGAATTAAAAAAAAAATCCTATTAGAACAGGATATAAGACCAAAATGCAAAAATTAATTACATTATACTAACAATGAGCAATCAAACATTGAATAAAAGTACCATTTAGGCAGTGCCTGTGGCTCAAAGGAGTAGGGCGCCAGCCCCATATGCTGGAGGTGGCGGGTTCAAGCCCAGCCCTGGCCAAAAACTGCAAAAAAAAAAAAAAAAAAGAAAAAGAAAAAATTGTACCATTTACATTAACATCACAAAATATAAACACATAGGGCTAAATGTCACACTAAGTCTTCAAAACCATACACTAAAACTTTAAAACACTCCTGACATTTAAAAAACCTTTAATAATTGCATAAATATGTCTTTTCATGCACCAAATGGCTCAATATTGGTCATATGTCAATAATCCTCAAACTGATTCATATCTCAGTGACATTTCTATCATAATACAAGTTGGCTTTTTAAGTAAATTGACAAACTGATTCTAAAATTCATATATAAATTTAAAGGACTTAATATTGCCAAAATAATTTTGAAAAAGAGGAATGGGAGAAGATTTTTGCATGTTATGAAACTGACAAAGGCTTGATAATTAGAATCTACAGAGAACTCAACTTAAATAATAAGAAAAGTGCGAACAACCTTCTCTATAAGGGGGCAAGTGACTTGAACAGAAACTTCTCTAAGAATGACAGATGAATGACCAACAAATACATGAAAAAATGCTTATCATCTTTAATCATCAGAAAAATGAAAATCAAAAACACTCTAAAATATTACCTAACCCAAGCAGGATTAGTCCACATCAAAAAGTCCCAAAACATCAGATGCTTGCGTGGATGTGGAGAGAAGGGAACACTTCTACAATTCTGGTGGGATTGCAAACTAATACAGCCCTTTTGGAGAGAAGTATGGAGAATCCTCAAAGATCTAAATGTACCTTCCATTTGACCATGCAACCCTATTATTAAGTATCTACCCAGAAGAACGTAAATCATTTTGCCACAAAGACATTTGTACTAGAATGTTTATTGTAGCACAATTCATAATTTCCAAGTCGTGGAAGCAACCTGAGTGCTCATCAACCCGTGAATGGATCAACAAACTGCAGTATATGTATACTATGGAATATTTTGCAGCAATTAAAAAGATGGAGACTTTATATCTTTTACATTTACCTGGAAAGAGTTGAAATACATTCTTCTCACTAAATTATCACAAGAATTGAAAGATAAATATCCAGTGTTCTCCATACTAATACAAAATCAATACATAAAAATTACATGTTTCTAAGGACAATTAAACTATTATAGTCCAGTTCAGGGGTATAGGGAAGTGGGAGGGGAGAGGAGGGAGGATTTATGGTAGAAGGAGGGAGATAAGGAGGCAGGATCTCATCCAGTGTACACATTGCAAGGGTGTATAACACGCCCCGTGCGTGAGGGGCTCTTCTACAAATGGAACTTTACCCTGGAAGTGAGAACATGTAACCTAAATATTGTACCCTTGTATTAATTAGAATAAAGTTTAAAAAATACATACTTTTTCTTCCATTCTTGAGATACTTTGCTAAGAAGAATATGTTCCAGCTCCATCCATGTAAACATGAAAGAGGTAAAGTCTCCATCTTTCTTTAAGGCTGCATAATATTCCCTGGTATACATGTACTACAATTTGCTAGTCCATTAGTGGGTTGATGAGCACTTGGGCTTCTTCCATGACTTAGCAATTATGAACTGGGCTGCAATGAACATTCTGGTACAGATGTCTTTGTTATATTGTGATTTTTGGTTTTCTGGGTATATACCTAGTAAAGAAATTATAGGATCGAATGGCAGGTCTATTTTTAGATCTCTAAGCATTCTCCAAACATTCTTCCAAAAGGAACGTATTAGTTTGCACTCCCACCAGCAGTGTATAAGTGTGTCCTTTTCTCCACATCCATGCCAACATCTCTGGCTTTGGCATTTTGTTACGTGGGCTACTCTTACTGGGGTTAGGTGATATCTCAAAGTAGTTTTGATTTGCATTTCTCTGTACTCAGCCCTAATATGAAGCTAATTTATAGCTTTCATATGAAGGCTACAATCCAACTATAGCACAAGAATATGGGGAAAGGGCCAAGGGAGGGCAAGGGAGGGGGGAGGTTATGGTGGAGGGAGGGTAATGGGTGGGACCACACCTACCGTTCATCTTAGAATGTGTAGGGTACAGACAAAACTTACTAAATGCAGAATACAAATGTCTACATACAATAACTAAGAAAATGCCATGAAGGCTATGTCGAACAGCTTGATGAGAATATTTCAGATTGTATATGAAACTAGCACATTGTACCCCTTGATTACACTAATATACACAGCTATGATTTAACAATAAAAAAAGATAAAAAATAAATAAATTTCATATATGAATTTAAAGGACTTAATATTGCCAAATCATTTAGAAAAAAAATAAAAATAATGAAAGGCTAATATACATGATAACAAGAATTATTGTGAGCTACAGTCATCATGGCAGGATATCCAAATTGATCAATGCAACAAAAAAGAGAATTCAGAAAGAAACACACACACACACACACACATATGGATAACTGATTATTGAAAGTATGGGGTTAAAATTCCTATAACTTAAAATTTTCAATATTAACAATTTTTAGTAAAAAGTTCAGTGGCATTAAGTACATATTGTTGGCTGGGTGCAGTGGCTCATGCCCATAATCCTAGCACTCTGGGAGGCTGAGACTGGTGGACTGCCTGAGCTCACAGGTTCAAGACCAGCCAGAGCAAGAGTGAGACCCCATCTCTAAAAATAGCCAGGCATTGTGGTTGGTATCTGTAGTCCAAGCTACTTGGGAGGTTGAGAAAAGAGGATCACTTGAGCCCAAAAGTTTGAGGTTGCTGTGAGCTATGATGACACAGTACTCTACCAAGTGTGACAAAGTGAGACTCTGTCTCAAAAAAAAAAAAAAAAAGTACATAATGTTATGATACTATCACCACTATCCATCTCCATGACTCTATTTATCTTGAAAATTTAAACTCTATACTTATTAAACAATATACTCATTAACTTTTATATCCCCTCTTTTATATATATATATATATATTGCAATCACCGTTCTATTTTGTTTCTAGGAGTTTGACTACCATACTCACCTCAAATCATTGTAATTAAACAGCATTTGTATTTTTATTACTGGCTTGATTCACTTTGCCTAATGTCTTTAGGTTTCATCCATGTTGTAGCACGTGTGAGAATGTCATGTTTTTAAGGATGAGTAATATTCTATTGCATGTATAAACCACACTTATTTTAGATATTACTAACTCAATGGACACTCTGGCTGCTTTACCTTCTGACAGATGTAAATGATCCTGCTATAAACATGGGTGTACACACATCTCATCAAAACACAACTTTGAATTATTTTGGGTATCTATCTATATAGATATATATATATATATAAAATTCCTAGATCACATGATAATTAAATTTTAATTCTTTGAGGAAGCATCATACTAATTTCCTCACAGACTGCACTGTTTTCCATTCCTACCAACAGTGCACAATGGTTCTAATTTCTCTACATCTTTGTCAACACTTCTTATTTTCTGGTTGTTGTTGTTGTTGGTTTGTTTTTTTTTTTTTTTTTTTTTTTTTATAGTATCCATCCTAATGGGTGTGTAGTATTATTAATGATATACATTGTAGCTTCTATTTGAATTTCCCTAAAGATTAGTGATGTTAGGCTTATTTTGATATGTTTATTCATCCTTTGCATAAACTTAGGGTATTATCTATTTAGGTTCTGTTCCCATATTTTGAACTGGATTTTGTTGTTGTTGTTGAATTTTAAGGGTTTATTCTGAATGTTGATTTATCAGATGTGTGATTTTCAAGTGTTTTTGCCAAATTGATTAGTTTCCTTTTGACCCGATTGTGTTCTTTGATGCACAGAGTTTTTATAAAATTTGATGTAGTCTAATTTACTTATTTTTTCTTTTTGTTGCCTGTATTCTTGGTTTCATGTTCAAGAAAGTACTACTCAATCCAGTGTCATAAAGCATTCTCCTAAGTTTTGTTATGAGATTTATATATATTAAGTTCTTGATGCCTTTGAGTTAACTTTTGTTTATGGTGTAGAGTGAGGGTTCAACTTAGTTCTTTTACTTGTAGCTATCTAGTTCTCCCCAAACTATTTCTTGAAAAGGTTGCCCTTTCCTATTCAATGGCCTGGAAATGCTTTTTCTTTTCTTTTTCCTTTCTTTTTTTGGCTGGGGTAGGGTTTGAACCCACCACCTCCAGTATATTCAGCCAGTGCCCTACTCCTTTGAGCCACAGGTACCACCCAAAACACTTTTTCAAAATTATTTGACCATATATGTAAGAGTTTGTTTCTAGGTTCTCTGTTTCATACCATTGGTCTGTTTTTAGTCCTGTACTACATTGTTTTGAATATTGTGGCTGTGTACTAAGGTTTTACATCAGAAAGTTTGAATTCTTAAAATTGAGTCTTCTTTTTCAAGATTATTTTGGCTATTCAGGATCTCTTGAGTGTCCATAAAATTTTAGCATGAAGTTTTTTTTTTCTTTCAGCAAATAATAATAATAATAATAATGTTACTGAGCTTTTGCTAGAGATTGCATTAAACCTAGATCACTTTAGGTAGTATTGACATCTTAACAATATTAAGTCTTCTAATCCACAAACATAAGATGTCTTTCCATTTATGTGTTCCATTATGTGTTCTTTAATTTCAGCAATGTTTTGCCATTTTCATTGTATAAATGTTTTAGTTCCTTGGTTAAATTAAATCCTCAACTTATTTATGATACCACTGCAAATGAGATTGTTTTCTTAGTTTCAATTTGAATTGCTTATTGTTAATGTTTATAAATGTAACCTACATTTCCAGGTTCACTTTGTACCTTGCTACTTTGCTGAATTATAATGGTTTATTAGTTCTAATATGTTTTATTGAAAACGTTAGGGCTTTCTAAATATAAGATCATATCATGAGCTAATTTTTCTTGTTTCTTTTCAATTCAGGTGTTATTTATTCATGTATTAATTTATGCTAGAATTTCTAATAGCATGTTGAATAGAAGTGGTGAAAGTGGGCATCCATACCTTCTTCCTGATCTTAAAGAAAAGGCTTTCAGTTATTTACCATTGAATATGTTGCTATCTGTGCATTTTTATGTATTACTTTTATTATGTTTATTATCTGTTTTCTCAGATTATATCTTAACCATACAATGTTTGATTCTCTTTTGTTTTTTCTTATTTTAATTTAATTTAATTTAATTTAATTTAATTTAATTTTATTTTATTTTATTTTATTTTTGGTTAAATATGTGTAATAGAAATTTGCATCCTTAGCATGTAGAATAAGGAATGATGAAATAAAAAATAAATGAGCAATTTAAATTTACACTATGACCCTGTTCCTCTTAGTACTATAATATCTAGGCTATGTATTCATTAAGCAAATATTTTAGCTGTTCCAATTTGCAGCAGCTCATATATTTAACTTTTATACAGCTATTAATGAACTATAGGGATATAATTTGCAGTCAGACACCTGAGATTTTTCAAATACTTTCCAGAAATGAGATCAAAGGCACCAGAGAATGACATATGAAAAATTTTCCATGCTCTTAAATGACTTGAGCACAGATTTCAGTTTAAACTTGGAGATTTCATCAGGAAATGTTTGCAGTTGTATGTTTTGGTTTATTTGTACGGGGGATTAAAAGACTGAGTGTGTGTGTGTCTGTGTGTGTGTGTGTGTGTGTGTGTGTGAGAGAGAGAGAGAGAGAGAGAGAGAGAGAGAGAGAGAGAGATATGGATTAATAAGAAAGAGGGGGAAGATGGGGAAAGTAGAAATGTTAATACTAGTTCATGTAATACCAGTGCTTAGTTCACAGATAACATTTTCTTGTTGAATGGTTCATTCTAAACTTATATATGTTTTTCATTTCCTTCTTCTATCAATTGTTCCCTGTTCTGTAGAATATATAACTTTGCATTCATCATTTTCCCTGAATATTGGCTTGCTAAATACTTTGTTATATTTTGAGTGAAGGTGTTTATTCTTTTCCCAACTATATAGTGTAAGCTTTCCAAGAGCATAGCCTCTATACTACGCCATAACTCTGATACTTTGTTCCATATCCAGATTTTGTTCTAAAATGGCTGCCTAATTAATTTAATAGAATAAATTGATAAATTCCATCATCTATCATATTTTTCTTATAATTAAATTAAATGTTGATTTGAGTAGTGGGGAACAATGCCAAGTATTGGGCAATTTTACCTCTACTATGCTAAATTTAGTTAAGGAAACTTGATAATCTCAAATGACAAATGAAGGATGGTCTTAAATTAAAACTCCTTTAATACATATAAAATATAATTTAATTTTTCAAAATTCAGGATGTGCACAGTTCTTTAGGGAAAGACTCATTGCAAATATGAGTCTCACCTATATTCATTAATTAAGTTCCCTGCATAGCAATTGTTTGCAATAAACAGTCATATGCTACCTGAGAAGAAGTAGTAGTGGTTATTTTAAAACAATTAAAAATTTAAAAAAATGTATATTTAATAAATAGAAAGTAGTTATTTTAAATGTCATTAGGTATATAAAAATCTTTCTTTTTGTTACAAAAGAAAACATTTTCATGTACTAAGTATTAAATTGAAAGTAGCAGATTAAAGCCTACATACTCACATAAGAAAAAAAAAACAAACTCAATGAAATTCAAGTGGCAGGGAATAGGGGGAAATGGATGGATAAATTCCCACCAACA
This sequence comes from Loris lydekkerianus, assembly GCA_963574355.1. Lineage (NCBI taxonomy): Eukaryota > Metazoa > Chordata > Mammalia > Primates > Lorisidae > Loris > Loris lydekkerianus. The sequence continues at coordinate 1,850 of CAUYPK010094874.1, read as the reverse complement.
GTTTCATTGTGTGGGTGTATTGTACAATTCCCAAGAGAAGGATACACTTACAATAGGAGTTTAATACTACAAAAGTGAACTATGTAACCTAGTCATGATCATGGAATTTCCTCTTCAGTAGGGTCTTGATCACGGTGATTTGAAGAATGAATCCACATACCACAGATCAGTGGTAAGACAGGATTTATTTACATAAAAGAATACAAAAACACCAAAGGTCCTGGCAGCGAGAAAACCCAAGTCAGGGGAGAAAAGCTCTCTCTCTCTCTCCTTCTCTCTGTCTCTCTCCAGGCTCTTTGTCCAGGGATATATATAGGCACATGGATTCCTTGTATATGAGGCCAGGAAGTGAATGCATACTGTGCTTTCCACTGGGGCAAGGTGAATGAGTACATTAATGAATGAATGCAGTCCCTTCTTCTGGGGCAATGTGAATGAATGTATCAGTGAATGGACACAGTTCCTTTTGCTGGGGCAAGGTGAATGAATGTATTAATGAATGGGCACAGTCCATTCAAGGAATTGAGGCCTAGGAAACTTACATGAAATTGACCTAGGCATCGGAAATGGGGGTTCCCTGTTCAGTCATAAGTGCAAGGGGAAGGAGAAACCAAGGCGCTGGTGTCTCCCTAGCTGTTGTCCGGCCTCTCTGGCCACTGGAGCCTCCTTCGGGCGTGGGAAGCAGGGGAAGCCTACCCTCCAGCCCACTAGTCCCCCTGCCGGCTGCCGCTGCACCACAATGCAGGGGTGCATAGCACACCTTGCAGGTGTGTGGCACAACTACAAGATGAACTCTACCTAACAAATTCAAATATTTTGACCTGGTTATTTCCTCACATTTATCTGATGTAAAAATAAATAAATACGTAAATAACATGAATAAAAGAAACTGTTTTAGGGAATAGCAAAATCAAGTACTCTAAATGACTTAGAATAGTTCCTGCTTATCTGAGGTTTCCCTTTCGGTAGTTTCAGGTACCTTTGATCAATCATTTGCTGAAAATATAAAGTGGAAAATTCCCTAATGAACAATGCATGAATTTTAAATTGAGCATCATTCTGAATAAAGTGATGAAATCTATTGCCATCTGCTCAGTCCTGCTAAAGGTGTGAATCATACCTTTGTCCATAAGTTTCACATTGCCTATTCTTCTAAACCTTAGTCACTAGTAATTAGTTGTCTTGCTTATCAGATGGAAAAATATAGTGCAGTTGTCCCTCAGTAAACCAGGGATTAGTTACAGGACATCGGGAATATAATTGATGACATTATATAAAATGGCATGGAATTTGGTTTACATCCTGTTATATACTTTAAATCTTCTCCAGTTTACTAATAATACATACTGCAATTTAAATGCTGAAGAAAGAGCTTGCTTTTTTATTGCTATAATTTTAATATAAAATATTGTATGAGAGAGTACCTATAAGACTTCATCAATAATAAAGGTACAATTATTGTCTATTCTTAGTCTAATTTTTCAACATTTCTCCACCACAAGATTTTATCATTTTTTGGTTCTCTTATGTTCACCATCATATCATTATACATGGCATCTGTTATTTGCTTTAGTAGATTTAAAATTTATTTTTGACCTTTGGGCTTAAAAAGTTTAGGAAATTGATTTGCATTATCTTCTATTTTCTCACTTTTTTTTTTTTTTTTTTTTTTGCACATTTTGGCCACGGCTTGGTTTTAAACCGCCACATCTAGCATATGGGGCCTGCACCCTGTTCCTTTGAGCCACAGGTGCCACCTTCCTCTTCTATTTTCTCTTTCACAACCAAATTGATCTAGCCATATTGTTCCTATACTATCAGGATTTGTAATGTTTAAATTCTTCTTTAGA
>CAUYPK010094873.1:0-35363 GCA_963574355.1 Loris lydekkerianus | reverse complement strand
ATCCATTTGTGGGTCAATGGGCATTTGGACTTTTTTCATGATTTAGCAATTATGAATTGGGCTGCAATAACCATTCTGGTACAAATATCTTTGTTATAATGTGATTTTTGGTCTTCTGGATATATACCTAGTAGAGGAATTGTAGGATTGAGTGGCAGGTCTATTTTTAGATCTCTAAGTGTTCTCCATGGAATCATCTTTTTGACTGTAAGGCCACCTTGACCATATAAAGAGAAAATATGTCCTTAAATCACAGGTTTAACCCCAGTTAGGCAGAGGCACAGAGGAGTGACAATCATGCTCGCAGGGTTCCAGTCCACCAGCTGCTCCTCCACGGGTATGAGGTGCTGGCCCTGCCCCTCCCAGGGACTTGGTGATTTAACGGCGGCCCCCTCCACGCGAGCATGCCCTGGAAAATATGTTCTAGCCAAGCTTTTACAATAACAAGGCCTGATGCCGCCTCTCCCCTCAGATCTGAGGTTGCTTTATCATCTTCCCCGGGCTGTATGAATTTGAATCTTGTCTACATAATAAGTTTACATGCTTGTTTTTACTGCACAATCTGAATCCCAAATCCTTATTTCTGGGTTTTGATAAGAAACATGTTTGTCATCAATATATTTTGTTTCCACTAAATATGGGATTCACTGTGGCAATTATGCAGGGCCATAATCAGCTGAAGTGGCAGCAGAGTGTTTAAGTCAGAACAGGAAAGTTGTCGTGTTTCATGAATATGCACATTAACAGCACGAGTGCCTCTAAGGAAGCCCCGGCACCAGCAGCTGCTGCAGCAAGGCTGGGAGAGCAAGCAGAGGAACGCACTGCATTAGTGACAATAATATTTTCTTTTTTTTTTTTTTTCCAATTATTAATTCTCTTTTTATTTTGTTTTATTTTATTTTTTTATTTTTTTAATTATTAAATCATAGCTGCATACATTACAATAATATTTTCTAAAAAATAATAATAATAATAATAACCAAAGAACTCTTTTCCGTAATATTGAACTTGATAATTAGAAACAGATGTGTAATTTTAAAGGCTATGAAATCTACTTGTAAATGTGCATGGGTATGCATTGCTGTTTATTTTCTTTTTTTTCCTGCAAGACAGTAAATAACACTAATAAAAAATATGGAAAAATGCCCTTTTCCTTAACACAAGTTGATATTTCATATCGGGGCTTGTAATGAGGGCATTCTTTCACAGAAGAATTGTCTCAACCTACACATATTCTTCGGGGACAGAGGGCAGGAACAGAGTTCTGCTTTGCTCCCCTTGGCACCAATATTTTTAACACTGCAGTTTGGACGCAGGCGTCATCCAAACAATGGAGCCTGAGGTGGAACTTTTTTTTTTTTCTTTGTAAGAGACTGAGTCTCACTTTGTCACCCTCGGTAGAGTGCCGTGGCATCACAGGTGATCCTCTTGCCTCAGCCTCCTGAGTAGCTGGGACTATAGGCACCTGCCACAATGCCCGGCTATTTTTTGTTGCAGTTTTTGGTGGGGGCCGGGTTTGAACCTGCCACCCTCGGTCTATGGGGCCGGCACCCTACCCGCTGGGCCACAGGTGCCATGCTGGGGTGGAACTTTTAAAAGATCTTGGAGAGGGTGGTAAGAGCATGAGCAGACCACAACTAAATGCGCAGCAAAACGAGTGGAGTAATTTATAGAATCACACCACCAGTCCTAGGATTTGGACAAGGGTGTTTCAGTTGCTTCTTTACTTTGCCTTTGTCCCCGCACAGGGCAGCAGGGGCCCAGAGCCGGGGCCCTGAGGTTTGCTCTCCATCTGCTCTTCAGATAGGGAGTCAGCTGTGCACTCATCGCTTCAGGGGAGAGTTGCCTGTTTTCCAGACCCTTAAACCCCTTGTAGCATATAGGTAATTTGCTAAAATAAAAAGTAGAAAAGGAAATTTAGTTTTTTGGGTTTTTTTTTTTGAAATTTGAATGCATCGTTTGCTTTTTTTAAAATTTCCGATTAACATTAGGTACTTACTACAATTTGGTTACATTGCGTGCGTTTTTTAGGTAAAGTCCAAGCTGCAGTTGAGCCCTTCACGCAGTGTAGGGGTACGTGTGCTGTGTACCCCCACATTGTACCCAGTAGGTGAGAGCTCACCAATCCCCCTCCCACCTCCTCTGCCCCCTCTTGAATTTAACTGTGTTTTTCTCTCCTGTGGGCGTGTGGTTGTTTGTCTGGTAGTTTCATACTGAGTACATTGGGTACCCGCTTTCCCAGTCTTGTATTTGGCTGGAAGGACGTGGAGAAAGTTTAGTCTTAAATAGCTTCTCAGGAGAAATAGTAAAGGGGGAGCTTAGGTCTTCTCCCTCCAGGTCTATAGCAGACTTTCTGGCCTAGAAAGAAGAGGAGGAACAGAGAGGAGAGCTTCTGCCCTGCTTTGCAGTAATGATGGCGTAGATAGCAAGACCAGGGACGCCAGGTCAGCCTTGCAAGATTCCTCTGTCCCTGGAAAGGCTGGACCTGAAGAGACACTATGGTCCACAGACAGGGACGGTAGCTTCTCACGACACCAGTGGGCACAGGCGGCTGAGGATGACGTGCCCCACCACCCTCCCCCTCATGCTTTGGATCCTAAAACTGCAGCTTAACCCTGGGGTGAGGATGAGTTCTGAAGGCATGTACTGGGAAAGGCCAAGGTTACACTTTTCCTCTTGCTTGGCGGAATCGAAGCTTAGCGCCAAAGTTAAGTATTACAAAATAAAATACCTCATCATCTCTAATCATCAGAGAAGTGCAAATCAAAGCCATCCTGAGATATCTCCCAACCCCAGTGAGAACAGCCCACATCACAAGGTCATATAGCTGCAGGTGCTGGTGCAGATGGGCAAGCAGGGAACACTTCCATGCAGCTGGTGGGATTGAGAACTAACACAGCCTCTTTGCAAAGAAGTATGGAGAATCCTCAACGAGCTAAAAGTAGACCTTCTATTTGATCCCACAATCCCATTAGTAGGTATCTACTCAGAAGAAAAAAAAATCATTTACCACAGGACATTTGCACTAGAATGTTTATTGAAGCTCAATTCACAGTCACCAAGATGTGGAATCAACCCAAGTGCCCGTCAACCCGTAAATGGACTAATAAACTGTGGTATGTGCACACCAGGGAGTATTATTCAACCATAAAAAAGATGAAGACTTTACATCTTTTGTATTAACCTGGATGGAGTTGAAGAACATTCTCCTTAGTAAAGTATCCCAAGAGTGGAAAAGCCAGCAGCCAACGTACTCAATGCTAATACACCCATGTGAGAAAAACACAGAATTAAATTCAAGTGTGGGGGCACACTTAGCTCTCACTTAAAGGACACAAGGCTGGGATATATGGCTGCTGGCGCACCTGCTGGGTGAAAGGCTCAACTGGGACTGTACCTAACAAAAACAATATAACCTGTTTGCACTTTTAGATTCCTCTGAAATTGAAGAAAAAAAAGAAATATCAGAAAATAAAGTACCTTACTCATGAGACTAACACTTATACTGATGACACATTGCGAGCGTAACATTCAACTACTTAGTTAATTTCTACAAGGAAAACAGAGGAGGGGACGGCAGGCCCGGTGGCCTCCCCGAGAAAACCCCACAGCCTGAAAGAAGGTCACCAGGCAGACGTGGGGTGGAGGCAGCATCTTAGGGAGGAAAAAACAGGCCCCTGGCAAAGGTTTAGAAACCAAAGGACCAAAGAATGAGACTTGAAATTAAAAGAACAGAAGAAATTCTCTCCTGTGTTGGAAGCCTGATCTGGGAGACCCCAAGGGTGATGCCGGCTCTGGCCAGGCCTCCGGCCCCTGCCCCATCCCCAGGCACACAGGCCACTGTTCTGAGGCTCAGGAGGCTCTGCCTCTGCATGAAGCCTCTGTTACAGCGACTTTCAGGAGTGTTGGCTTGGACAGAGCGGGAGGCATCTACCCCAGCACAGGAGCCTCCTTTCTCTCACTGGCCGCCCCTTCTGATGCCCAGCGTGCAGAGAATTGTTTCACATCTGGAAGCCCTGCTTGTGTGAAAACAGCCGCTGGGATCCCTGTCAGTCAGCTGTGGCAGGGCCCCATGGAAGTGTGTGTCTTGGGCTCTGCAGGACCCGCTGGACGCTGGACGTGGCCCTCCAGTCTGTGAGGGAAGCGTCCCTGCAGTAACTGGGAGGTGGGATTCGGACATCTCTCCAGCTGCTCCCTTGTGCATCGTGTATACATCCTGCCACTTAATCCTCACAGCATCTCTGAAAGGTCAGCGCCATCACCCCACCTTCAGAAACGGGAGAACACAGCATTAGGACAGTAGCTATGGAGGGCTGCACTGTAGCAACCTGTGTAATAAGATATGTAGTGATCTATGTAACAACCCACGCAGCAAGATGTGAAGAAACCTGGACAGCAGGCTTGCAGAGACAAAGTGGCAAGCTTTTGGTTTTTTGTGTTTTGTTTTTTTTGCAGTTTTTGGCCTGGGCTAGGTTTGAACCTGCCACCTCTGGCATATGGGGCCGGCGCCCTACTCCTTTGAGCCACAGGCACCGCCTCAAAGTGGCAGTTTTTCAAACATATAAGCAATCACTAGCTGTTAAGGAACAGATGTTGGCAGTTGAAAATTGATCACCTGTGGAATTCCAGTGTGGGGGTCGGGCTCAGCCGAGGGGAGCTTGCTCTCACTAAATAGCATCTGTGGAGGTTGCTTTCTCCCGACAGCATGGGGAGGCCCACCTCCTGCAAGCTTCAAGCTTACAATCCATTGTCCGGCCTGCTTCCTTGGTGATGGCACCAACATTGCTCAGTTAGGGAAAGGCTGGTCCACATTTCAGAGCCAGACAGATGATCTGGGGAACTGCTCGGTGCACTGAAGCAGCTGTCTGCAGAGCTTGGAAAAGCCCTGGGCTTCTGGTTCTGGATTGCTCTGACACTCTTCTCCAGAGAGACATGGACCACGCAGGGCACCTTCTCCATGTTGTGGGAGGGCGACTCCTGCCTGAGCCCTGCTATAGGATGTTAGTACTAACACAGATTAGGGGGGCACCTGGTCACTGACAACACCCCACATTCTCCCCTGTGTCAGGGGAGCAGTACAAGAGGTCTCCATCCTGAGAACCACTCTGGTGAAAGAGAAATAAGGAGATTACAAAGTTCTGAGAGTGTTGCTGCTAAAATACCAACATCAGTTAAGTTTTTGTTTTTTTGAGATAGACTCTCACTCTATTGTCCTTGGTGGAGTGCTGTGCCATCACAGCTCACAGCAACCTCAAACTCTTGGGCTTGAGCAATCCCCTTGCCTCCGCCTCCTGGGCAGCCTCTCAGCAAGTGTTTAAAGTAGCTCCTCCTCACAGCTGTTCTGCAGAGACTGGTCTCCAACTCCGGTCATGCGCTGCTACTGCACACTGGCCATCTGGGCAGGCATTGTGAGGCTGGAGGGGCAGCAGTGCTCGCAGCATCCCAGCACTGGGGAGCTGGAGGTTAAGAGAAGGCCTCAGACCCTTGTCACCATGTCACCACCACAACTCATCACATAACGGTGTCAGTTATTTTATGTCACACTCATGTGGTCCGTGTCCTTGAGCTACGGGCGTTTATTATCAGAAAAATAACATTTTGGACAGGAGCCATTCTTTCTTAAGTGATTTTATATACAATAAGTGTGTGTGTGTGTGTGTGTGTGTGTGTGTGTGTGTGTGTGTGTGTTATTTCAAGACAGCTAAAACCGCATTATTTACTTCTATTCCACAATTTAAAAAAAAATTTAAAGACCGTGAGATTTGCCTGAGGTTGTACATGTTATTACTTTGAGCTCGGTTCCCATTACAACATCACACTTGGGAATAATTAATTTGGGAAAATATTAACCAGGACCAAATACTAGCAACTTTTTTCCACTGGCTGAACCTCAGAAGTCACACATCAGTACATTCTATATACACTACAGACCTCGTCCGCGCCCCTGGAGTTCGTGTTTGCTCTGCACCACCACCTCCATATATTACAGCTGTTAAATATTTGTTTACTTTCAGCTGTTAAACTTTGGGGAAGTCAGGTCACTTGGTTTCTCTTGACCTCAGTCCTTCCACCTACTAAAGAAGTCCTGCAGTTTATCTCTACCTTCCCTCCAAATTCTAAAATTGTTGCGAGAAGACGGCTGAAGATCCCGAGAACATAGCCTGTCACCTTCACTTTCTCATCAAAACAGTTCAATTATATTTTTAGTTCACATTTTTTAAACAAGTCTTCGTAGCTCTTTATACTCACAATCTTGATGTTTCATTTCAATTCATAATTTCAAATATTTATGTAAAATGTATTTTTAATTTCATCCTTAATGCCTTGTCATTATTTTGTAATTTACTGTTCTCATTGTCTTGGTAAATGGCACAGAGAAGCTACTAATGGAGAATGGTTTGACGTCCCGGAAGCAATTAGGTTCACCTATCTGGAAAACCATGATTCATGTTTCCCCATTACCAAAGTTTTTAAGAGGTCAGCTCAGTGACTTTGAGTAGGAGACAGCTCAGGGATAAAGAGGGAATCACAATGACATAGTTTGAATAGATGGAATTACACAATTATACTGAATTTGCATAACCCAATGAATCAATCAACTGGTCCAAATTAACTAAATACCAGCTTCGAGAAGAAACCATTAGGTACTTTCATATTTTTTCCTGAAAAGATAAGCACCAGTGTAGTCTTATTATCTTTGTATTTCTCCAATAAATACCACCAATATTTAATACCTGCAGAGGGTATCATACCCACATATAAATTTGGTTAATCTCCAAAGCAATCCTGTGAAATTACTATTGTGGTCCTCATGTCATAAATGAGGTGAGAGTTTCAGAAGTGTTTAGGAGAAAAGCACAAACCTGCAAGTCAGACTCACACCTGCATACACTTCCTTCCTGCTCCACTCCTGGGGGAGCCGCAGCACAGTCCACAGGCCAAGACTTGGCCCCGCTCAACCTCCACCCCCAACTGGTGCAAGTGTGAACAGCTGAGCTGAGCATCCAGCAGTCTTTAGCCTCCTAAAGACAGCAAACACCTGACCTCACTGAGTTGCTGTGTTGTTTCTTTCCTTCATTAAATCTAAAGACTCTTAACTATCAACCATGTGCCAAGAACTTTCTTACACATAAATGATACAAAAAAAAAAAAAAAAAATTCATCCGATTCGTTCAGTTATTCAGGAAGAAATTCATTCAAAGCATGTTGTATAAAATAACATGGTAAGTTCTGAAAACAGAAAAAGAAATGATCCCTTTTGGCTCAGTACCCGTAGTACAGTGGTTACAGTGCCAGCCACAAACACTGAGGGTTGGACATTTGAATCCGCCCTGGGCCAGCGAAGCAACAAGACAACAACAATTAAAAAATAGCCAGGCATTGTGGTGGGCGCCTGTAGTCCCAGCTACATGGGAGGCTGAGGCAAGAGAATTGCTTAAGCCCAAGAGTTTGAGGTTGCTGTGAGGTTGCTATGTCCACCAAGGGAGACATAGTGAGACTGTTGCAAAAAAAAAAAAAAAAAAAGGCCCTTTTGTGATAGCTGCTTTTACAGTAGTCAGTCTAATGAAGATGGCTCCCAACTTAGGACGATTTCACTTACTATCTTTTGACCTTACAGTTAAAAAGCAATCTATATGTATGCAGTAGAAACAGTACTTCAAATTTTTTTCAATTAATTTAATTCTTTTGGCACCAGATAATTTTTTAATTAAATCATAACTGTGTACATTGATGCATTTATGAGTTTCAGTGTACTGATTTGGTATACAATGCGAAATGCTTACATTGAACCAAGTAACACATCCACCACAATTACACTCATTTCTTAATAGTTTTGAAATGTACCATTGCATCATGTAGATTAGGTGAAATGCCCCCAAATAGCCTCCCTCCTCCCATGGCCCCCCTCCCCTCCCCTCTCTCTCCTCTTCCCTTCTACTTTCTGGAATATAGTTATGTTTTGCCATTCGTATGAGTATGTAGATGGTTATATATTGATTTTGTAGTAGTATTGAGTACATTGAATACTTTTTTCCCATTCTTAAGATACTTTGCTAAGAAGAATATGTTCCAGCTCCATTTAGGTGAACATAAAACACGTGATGTCTCCATCCTTTTGTGGCTGCATAATATTCCATAATGTACATATACCACAATTTATTAATCCATTCATGGATCGATGGGCACTTGGGCTGTTTCCATGTTTTGGCTATTATGAATTGGGCTGCAATAAAGATGCTGGTGCATATGTCTTTGTTGTAAGATAATTTTTGATCATCTGGGTATATATCTAGTAGAGGAATTGCAGGATCGAATGGTAGGTCTACTTTTAGTTCCTTGATTATTTTCCAAATTTCTTTCCAAAAAAGTTGTATTAGCTTGTATTCCCACCAGCAGTGTAGAAGTGTTCCCTTCTCTCCACATCCTCGCCAACATCTGTAGTTTTGGGATTTTGTGATGTGGGCTACTCTTACTGGAGTCAGATGATATCTCAAAGTGGTTTTGATTTGCATTTCTCTGATGATTAAGGATGATGAGCATTTTTTCATGTGTTTGTAGGCTATACACCTGTCTTCATCAGAGAAGTTTCTGTTCAAGTCTCTTGCCCACATAGAAATGGGGTTATTCTTTTTTATTGATTAGTTTGAGTTTTCTGCAGATTCTAGTTATCAGACCTTTGTCAGAAGCATAACCTGCAAAAATCTTCTCCCATTCTGAAGGCTGTCTGTTTGCTTTACTTACTCTGCTCTTGGCTGTGAAAAAGCTTTTTAGTTTGATCAGATCCCAGTAATGTATTTTTGGTGTTGCTTCAAATGCCCAGAGGGTCCTCCTCATAAGATATTCTCCCAGGCCAATTTCTTCAAGTGTTTTCCCTGCACTGTCTTCTAGTATTTTTTACAGTTTTATGTCTTAAGTTTAAATCTTTCATCCAGTGAGAATCAATTTTTGTTAATAGTGAAAGTTGGGGGGGATGGAAGTGTCCAGTTTCAGTCTTCTGTAGGTCGCCAGCCAGTTCACCCAGCACCATTTATTAAATAGAGGATCTTTCCCCCCTTGAATATTTTTGATAGGCTTGTCAAAGATCAAATGGCGATAAGTAGCTGGGTTCATCTCTTGGTTCTCTATTCTGTTCCATAAATCTACCACTCTGTTTTTGTACCAGTACCATGCTGTTTTGATCACTATAGATTTATAATATAACCTGAAGTCTGGTAATGTGATACCTCCTGATTTGTTTTTATTTATGAGTAATGTATTTTCTATTTGAGGTTTTTTCTGATTCCATATAAAATGAAGCACTATTTTTTCAAGCTCTTTTAAGTTTGACAATGGTGCTTTAATAGGGATTGCATTAAATCTGTAGATTGTTTTGGGAAGTATGGACATTTTAACAAGGTTGATTCTTCCCAGCCATGAGCATGGTATGTTTTTCCATTTGTTAACATCTTAAGCTATTTCTTTTCTCAGAGTTTCATAGTTCTCTTTATAGAGATCTTTCACGTCCTTTGTTAGGTAAATTCCTAGATATTTCCTCTTCTTTGACACTACTGTAAAAGGAATAGAGTCCTTGATTGTTTCTTCAGCTTGACTACTGTTGGTGTATATAAAAGCTACTGGTTTGCAAGTTCTGATTTTTAATTCAGAGACATTGCCGCACTTGATCACTTCTAAGAGTTTTTGTAGTTGAGTCCCTGGATTTTCCAGGTATAGGATCATATCATGCGTGAAGAGTGAGAGTTTGGTCTCCTCTGACCCTTGATAGCCTTCTCTTGCCTGATTGCAATGGCTAAGACTTCCATTACTATGTTGAATAGTAGTGGAGACAGTGTCCTTGTACAGTTCCTGATCTGATTGGAAATGTTTTTAATTTTACACCATTCAATATGATATTGGCTGTAGGTGTGCTGTAGATGGCCTCTTATCAGATTAAGAAATGTTGGGTGGTGCCCATAGCTCAGTGGGTAGGATGCTGACCACATGCAACAAGGCTCACAGGTTTAAACGCAGCCCAGGCCAGCTAATACAACAATTACAACAACAACAAAAAAAATGGCCAGGCATTGTGGCAGGCACTTGGGAGGCTGAGGCAAGAGAATTGCTAAAGCCCAAGAGTTTGAGGTTGCTGTGAGCTATGATGCTACAGAACTCTACCAAGGGCAATAATTTGAGATTCACTCTCAAAAAAAAGAAAAGAAAAGAAAGAAAGAAAAGAAGAAAAGAAAGAAGTGTCCTTTCTACGCCTATTTTCTTAAGTGTTCTGATCATAAAAGGATGCTGGATATTATCAAAGGCTTTTTTCTGCATCAATTGAGAGAATCATATGGTCTTTGTTTTTTATTCTATTGATGTGACATATTTAGAGATTTGCAGATGTTGAACCCTGTAACCTTGGAATAAAACCAATTTGATCATGGTGTATAATTTTTTTGATTTATTGTTGAATTCTGTTTCCTAAGATCTTATTGAATATTTTTGCATTGACATTCATTAATAACATTGGTCTATAATTTTCTTTCTTTGTTGGGTCCTTCACTGGTTTGGGGATCAGGGTGATATTTGCTTCATAGAATGTCCTGGGAAGTATTTTTTCTTTTTCTATGTTCTGGAAAAGGTTGTATAATATAGGTCCTAGATCCTCTTGAAAGGTTTGATAGAATTCAAATGTGAAGCCCTTTGGTCCCAGACTCTTCTTTTTTGGGAGATTTCGTATTGTTGATGCTATTTCAGAGATTGTTATAGGTATAGTCAAGATTTCTAATTCCTTCTGGTTGAGTCTAGGAAGGTGGTGCGCTTCCAGGTATTGGTCCATTTCCTTCAGATTTTCACATTTCTGGGAATAGAGACTTTTGTAGCAATCATTGAGGATTTTTGAATTTCTGAAGTGTCTGTTATTTCACTTTTATTGTTTCTGATAGCTGATATTAGAGATTTTACTTTCCTGTTTCTAGTTAGGTTGGCCAAAGGTTTATCAATTTTCTTAATCTTGTCAAAAAACCAACTTTTTGTTTCATTGATCTTTGGAATGATTCTTTTGCTTTCAATTTCATTTAATTCTGCCCTAATTTTGGTTATTTCTTTTCTTCTGCTGGGTTTGGGGTTGGAATGTTCTTCCTTTTCCAGTTACTTGAGATGATCCATTCAGTTGTTGGCTTCCTCTCATTTTGTTTTTTAGATGAAGGCTTCCAATGCTATAAATATCCCTCTTAGGACTGCCTTTGCAGTATCCTACAGGTTTTTTTGTGTCCTTTATTACATGTCTTGAAGTGTTTCTCCAGTATCCCAGGTTTTCATTGTTTGTGACTGCTGTAACAAATTACTACAGATTTAGTGACTTAAAATTATCCAAATTTATACTGTTCAGAAGCCCAAATGAGTCACATTAGGTTAAAATCAAGATCAGACTTAAACATGTCAAAACCAACCAATTCCTAAAGTATAATCTACATTTGGACTTTAATTAGGTTCTGCGGTTGAAAATTGAAGGCTGGGCTCAAAGTCGGCAGGGCTGCATACCTTCCCCTATCCCTACCTCTGCTTCAAGCTGCCCTCATTCCTTGGTTTGTGGGCCTCCCTGTCCCTCCATCTCCAAAGTTAGCAAAGTCGAACCAAAGCTTCTCACACCATGTCTCCATTTCTCCCACCTGAACCTTACCTTAAGGACCCTTAATTTACATTTAGCTGCTCCTAATCCAAGATAATCTTCATATGTTAAAGTGATCTGACAAGCAATCTTGTTTCTATCTGTAACCTTAATTTCCCGTTGTTATGTAGCATGCCACATTCACAGGTTCTGGGGACTAGGATATGAATATCTTTGGGCTAGGAAGTCATAATTCTGCCTACCACACCTCACTGTATCTTTCTTTCTTAGAAGATTTTTTTTTTAAATATAAAATATTGAATACAACTAGAAATCATTGCTGTTACTACTTTCAAGCAGCTACTGTTACTGCTGGAGAATATTTAGAGATGGTAAGTTTGCTCACTCCTTCTTCACATCCCAGCAGGGGCCGGCTATGTGTCCCTTGTCTCAGGGAAGACGTATAGCAAGGCCAAAAGCAGAGATGTTCTCCAAGTCTTTCTGAGTGGTGCTACCTAAAAGCTCAAGTGCTTTAGGAAAACTTAGTGGATTTTTCAATATTGTAAGTGTCACAAAGAAACATGAAGAGAAAATAAGACTTTCTCTAAACTTTAGGGCCAGTGGCAAGGGCTGGGAAGTACTGGGAAGACCAAAAGAGGGAAAGGTGACGAGTTGCCAAGACCAGAGAAGTTATTTTCTGTTTCCAGGTGACACCACTGTGTAGTCTATAAAACCACGAGAGTAAAAGCAGTAAACTGTGTCCAGGTAGATGGACTATCTGAGAGAGGCCGAGGGCCATGGTACCACCCAGGGAGGGCGGCTGGTGGGAACATCAAGTACTAAGGCATTTTTCTTTTGAGCTCATGGAAGAAGGTGGGTGAAGAATGGCTCAAAGTCAGAAATTGAGTTTTATTTAAAAAATCAAAGAAAATTTTATCACTTTTGTTTGTTGAATGGCATTTATACCTGATACTTCGTAGGTAGCTACTTACCTGAAAATAATTCATTTTGCCAGAATTCACAAGTAAACTGGTTGGAGTCTACCCCAAAGAGCTCTCAATGGCTGAAGGAAAGCCATGAACAACTAAATACGCATTGAAAGCATTCTGAATCTTCACAGCAATGTTAGTAACAGTCAAAAAGTGGAAACAATCCAATCCAAAAAGTGGAAACAATCCAATCAACAGGTTACTGGCTCAGTGCCCACAGCACAGTGGTTATGGCGCTGGCCACATGCACCGAGGCTAGTGGGTTTGAACCCAGCCCATACCAGCTCAACAACAACAACTTCAACAACAAAAAAAAAATAGCTGGGTGTTGTGGCGGGCACCTGTCGTCCCAGCTACTTGGGAGGCTGAGGCAAGAGAATCACTTAAGCCCAGGAGTTTGAGGTTGCTATGAGGCCACAGCTCTCTACAGAGGGTGACATAGTGAGACTTTGTGTCAAAAAACAAACAACTCCCAAAACAAAAACACCCCAGCTTAGCTGTCTAAATAATTTGTGTTATAATCACACAATGGAATACTACTTAGCCACCAGTAGTTAACTACAGGAAGTAATCAACTATTCTGATTGATGAAACATGGATGGATCTCCAGATAATCACGCTGTTCTCCAAGAAGCCACACTGTTCCCTCCCCCAAACAGTAAATCATGATTTTCATAAAATTCTGGAAAACATAAACCAACCTGTAGTGACCAAAAGCAAATTAGTGGTTGTCTGAAAATGGTGGGACAGGACAGGGAGGGCTGAGAGGAGGATTCCCAGGAACAACAGGGAACTTGTAAAGGTGACAGGGACGTGGGGCAGGACAGGGAGGGCTGAGAGGAGGATTCCCAGGAACAACAGGGAACTTACAAAGGTGACAGAGACGTGGGGCAGGACAGGGAGGGCTGAGAGGAGGATCCCCAGGAACAACAGGGAACTTGTAAAGGTGACAGGGACGTGGGGCAGGACAGGGAGGGCTGAGAGGAGGATCCCCAGGAACAACAGGGAACTTATAAAGGTGACAGGGACGTGGGGCAGGATAGGGAGGGCTGAGTGGATTCTCAGGAACAACAGGGAACCTATAAAGGTGACAGGGACGTTCATTTTGTAAGATGTGGTTGTTTCACAGGCATACACATATGTCAAAATACATAAAATTATACACCTTATGTTCTACATTTTATATTAATTAGAGCTCAGTAAAGCTGTTTAAAGAAAAAATGACAAGTTTAAATGTTAAGTGAAATAAAATCAAGTTACACAAAAGCATAGCATAATCCCCTTTATGTTAAAACAAAACTTACTGCTTTATGTTTGTAAATGCAGAGCTAAGTGTCTATAGTGAAGACTATGCCGGTGGGTCAGTGTGGGGACAGGACCAATCAGTACTGGTTAGGCTATGCCACAGTGACAAACAACTCCAAAGATCTCAGTGACCACATCATGTTCTCTTTCTCACCTTTGCTATGTGTCCCACGTGGGTCTTTAGGATGCTTTATTCCTCACAGAACTCAATGGCCCATATAAATAGCACCAAAAAATTTGCTGAAAACCAGATAAAATTTATTTATTCATTCATTAATTTATTTTAGAGACAGAGTCTTACTATGTCACCCTCAGTAGAGTGCTGTGGCATCACAGCTCACAGCAACCTCAAACTCTTGGGCTTAAGCGATTCTCTTGCCTCATCCTCCCAAGTAGCTGTGACTACAGGCGCCCGCCACAATGCCTGGCTACTTTTTTGTTGTCGCAGTTGTCATTTTTGTTTGGTAGGCCCAGTGGGGGCTGGAACCCACCAGCCTTGCTGTATGTGGCTGGCACCCTAACCAGCGAGCTACGAGCTACGGATAAAATAGCCTAGATACAATTTATATTCTGTGACTTTCTCTTCCCTACACACACGTGTGCAGACACATACCCCATTTTTTGAAAATGTTCAAATCTTCTGAAATGAACATGTATTACTACCATAACGAATAAAAATTACATAGAACAAAAGATCTATGCCAGAAAGACATTGACTAAACAGAAGAGTGCTATTCTGACCTTGGTTGATGTTTCAAAATCAAAGAGCAACTGAGATAATTGAAAAAGAAGCCAAAAGAGAAATGTGAACTATTATGCCTTCAGAACTTTGGTCCTTAATACTGATGCAATTGCTAATGTTTTCTATTAATAATAAATTACAGAATGGATATGTGGCACAAAGTTTGCTTTTAAAAGTGCACTTTCCAATTCTTGACAATTTGAAAATGTTCCGATTCTTCCACGTTCCCGTCCATAATAGTACTGCTTTGTAAATCTCATTATGACAAATTGTTTTCAATAAATCATCCTGTCAAACAACTGTTTTCTCTGGCATGTTTATAAATAAGTAAAAACATTTACAATAATGATATCTTATACAAAAACCTAATTTATGTTATTCATTGTGCTAATTTATGTGACTGCTAATGCTTAGAACTACCTCAAAAGGTGTCTTATACAAATGATTCTTACTAATAAGAAACTGATGTTCCGAAGTGAAGTGACTTGTTCAAGCTCACATCCGTGAGAAAAAGGTGGTGTTTTTTCACTGCAGTATGTTACCTTCTCATTTTTACAATTTACTCCCAAGGGATGCCTAATTATATAACTTTTTTTTTTTTTTTAAGTTACCTATCTCGTTGCCCTCCACAGAGTACCATAGCATCATAGCTCACAGCAACCTCAAACTTTTGGGCTCAAATGATCCTCTTGGGTAGCTGGGACTATAAGCACCCACCACAAAGCTCAGCTAGTTTTAGAGACAGGGTCTTGCTCTTATTCAGGCTGGTCTCGAACTCGTGAGCTCAGGCGATCCACCTGCCTCAGCCTCCCAAAGTGCTAAGAACTGCATCTGGCCTATGATGTGTTTGGTTTTTGTTTGTTTAAGAGCCGGGGTCTGGCTCTGTTGTCCAGGTTAGAGTGGAGTGGTATGATCATAGCTCCCTGCAGCCTAGAGTTCCTGCCCTGAAGCGACACCCCCATCTCAGCCTCCCATAAAGCTGGGGCTCCAGGCTCACCCCCACCACACCACACTACTTTTTATCATCAATCACCTTGATGGCAAACCATCCCCTCTTGTTAACACTTCAAATTAATTAAACATCTACAATTTTCCAGGCACTGCTAGTCTCTGGAGATCCAGAAATAAATGTGACAGTCAGGAACACAGTCTAATGAGAATAGCATAAACAGAGCAGAGACTGGACCCCTCCTCAGACAGAGGGCGGGAGACGGCCCCTCCTGGTGGGGTGGGGAGGAGATGGGAGGGGACCAAGGAGGGGAGACAGGGCCCTCCTCAGATCAAAGGGGGGAGACGGGGCCCTCCTCAGGTCAAAGGGGGGAAACGGGGCCCTCCTCAGGTCAAAGGGGGGGAGACGGGGCCCTCCTCAGATTGAGGTTGGGGGACATGGGTCCCCTCCTCAGACTGAGGACAGACAGGCAGAGGGAGGCAAAGAGCAGGTCCACCGAATCTGACAAGAACTGGGCAAATGAGGGAAAAGGTATTTCAGGAAGAAGCGCTTGCGTAGCTAAGGAGAAGCAGCCCTTACAGGAGTTGCATGTATTTTCAGTAGGTCAGGGAAACCCTGATCCAGTCTACCTAGCCTGTCTCACAGCACCCCGAAACCCAACCCAACCCCACAAACATCTTGAGTTGCTGAAGGCCTCTCCTGGTGACAGGAGTGTGTGCCTGCTCTCTCCCACTGGACGCCAGACATTGCTGAGTTCAGCCTTAAGCCAGGTGCCCTGGCCTTCAACCTAGGCTGCAGCTGGTTCTTCCCAGAGATGTGGACATCTTCCCAGACACGAGAAACTCCAATTTTCCCACAGGTTATTACCCACTCCTGCTCCCAGGGACAATGACTCGAGGACCTTCTCTCCCGGAAGTAAGAGTGCTATTCATCTGCAAAATGGAGTTCCCTAAAGACTAGGACCCTCCTGGACACCCACGTCCCCAGGCACACTGAGGACTAGTGGAGAACAAATCCCAAAGCCACAGATCTGTGCCATTCATGGCTGGTCACTTCCCGCAGGAAGGACTGACAGATCATCATGAACAGACACACAATACAAGCTCCACTGAGATAAAGGGAAACCAACCTGGGCTCCATGGGGCCTCCTGGGTCCTAGGGTAGCTTTAGAAGGGATCCATGCCTGGGCAAATCCTGACAAATGACTGCAATTACAGCTCCTCTGGCTTTACTGTGCATTCAGGGTATCTAGACAGCTGGAGCAAAATGCAGGCCGCAGATCCCCTGCATACATTATGCTCTAGTAGGTCATGGATAGGATACATTTCCTCTCACGGTGGAAGTCCTTGCTTTACTGAGTCATAAGACTCAAGAATAATGTACCCCTAAAAAAGTAAAAATAAAATAATAAGATACTCCTGGGTGGCGCCTGTGGCTCAAGGAGTAGGGCACCCGCACCATATAGGGGAGGTGGTGGGTTCAAACCCGGCCCCAGCCAAAAGCTGCAAAAAAAAAAAAAAAAAAAAAAAAAAATGGATACTCCTATGAGGTATTAAGTGTAAGTCAACGCAAGTATCAAAGATGCAAACTCTCAAGACAAAACTCATCAGTCCTACTTAAAAATGATGTCCCCCCAAAAAGCCAAAGCATGAAGAAGCTCTGAGTGAGCACTGGAGCTCCTGCGACACAAGGCTGAACACAGACAGCTGCGGAGTTGGGGGAGGACCAAGTGAGCACTGGAGCTGCTGTGAGCTGAGCACAGACAGCTGCGGAGTCGGGGGAGGACCAAGTGAGCCCTGGAGCTGCTGTGAGCTGAGCACAGACAGCTGCGGAGTCGGGGGAGGACCAAGTGAGCACTCGAGCTGCTGCCATCTATACTTTTTCAAGTGTGCAATCAAAATGAGAATCTATCATGTATACTTTGAATGTATTCACAAGTTTGAGCTCTACAATGAACACACGACATGCCAGCACACGTCCCTCAGTCACCTGAGGGAGAAACCAAACAAGCACGTGAAGAAACGCACACTTAACCAAGTGCCGCCACACCAGCCCGCTGGCCACAGCGAGGCCAGGCACTCTGCTTCAAAAAGGATCCCAGGGCACACTCCAGGTTAACAAGCATGGTTTAAAATGTAACCCGCACTTACCTGTAACTTCATCTGGATTTCTTTAAGTCTTCATTTACTTCAACACCAAATTTATCCAACTTCAGAGTTTACTCCAATTTCAACCACTTCAGCTGGAACTGTTAAAAACCACATAGCTACATTTTTTCTTACACAGGTACATTTTGATGCCATATTAAGCTCAGTTTGAATTATCTGATGACTCCAGGCAACATTATGCTACGCATGTGGAAAGCCTGCGTCTTCACTTTCTGCCAGGCGCTCCGCCTTTTCCTAACCTTCCACTGGGAAGTCCTGTGTGTTCCCCATACACTTGAGCTGGAAAACCCGATAACTAACCTGGTCAAATACTGTATATAAATTAAGCCAATAAAAGCTGATGGGGAAAAGAAGATCCCGGCAATGTGCATATTTTGCCCTATACTGAATAGGTAAGATTCTGAAAGCTGGTGTTTTCGGATGTCTTATCTCAAAATGAGTTCAAGATGAGCGAATTTTTTAACACAGGAGTTCGACTACTTGAGGCAGTTATGAAGTACTTGTTGACTTTCTCCACAGCAATCCTGGGTGGCCATCCAACATCTCATGTTCCTGGTAGCATAGTACCTCTTAAGGCAGCCCACTCTGACATGAGATTAGTACATTAGAAAGTTTTTCCAAAAAGTAGCACTGTGTTATTTTTTGTGTAGACTGTACCCCTATTGGTCCTAATTCTGAAAATGTGAATTATCTGCCCAATTAATTTTACAAACCAAACAACCAAGAAACATTAATAATTTTCTGTACTTTACTAAACACTTTGTGTTAAATGTATTTTGAATTATAAAGAAATTACAAGGAACTCCTGAAAAATTTAACACAAAATATTACAAGTTAGGGACAGTTAACCATTGAGATACAACATGTAAGCAGCGTGCAGAGCGTTGCAGAGACAGCTCCAGAGAACTAACTACTGTCTGCAGTGTCCTTTCCCTGCTGTAGTTTTCAAATGAATATACTGAGAAAACAGTAAGCTTTAATCTGATCTGCTATGTATTATAACAGAAATCTAATCCACTGTAAAGTATAAAAACTGTAAAATTAATCTCTTAGCCACGCATGGTGGCTCACACCTCTAATCCCAGCTCTTTGGGAGGCTGAGATGGGTGGATTGCTTAGGTTCAGGAGTTTCAGACCAGTCTGAGCAAGAGCGAGACCCTCTCTCTAAAAATAGCTGGGTGTTGAGGTAGGTACCTGTAGTCCCAGCTACCCAGGAGGCTGAGACCAGAGACTCACTTGAGCCCAGGAGTTTGGAGTTGCTGTGAGCTGTGACGCTACAGCACTCTACCAAGAGTAACATAGTGAGACTCTGTCTCTAAAAAATAAATATATACAAACGTACATAAATAAAATAATCTCTTCTATGACTGCTCAA
The DNA here is from genome assembly GCA_963574355.1 of Loris lydekkerianus. Lineage (NCBI taxonomy): Eukaryota > Metazoa > Chordata > Mammalia > Primates > Lorisidae > Loris > Loris lydekkerianus. Next base: position 16,254 of record CAUYPK010094873.1, on the reverse strand, counting down.
ACTTTGGCTTTACCTCAAACTTACATGGATTATAAACCTTAGATCAGTATGTTTTAAAAAAGGATCAAATGCAGAATATTATTAACAATCTATGCCGTGCAATGAAAGTTCCCCCTTGAGAATGAAGGCTGTCAGCACTAGTGACGGCAACGGCCTGGTGAGGCGACGCCTGTCACTGGTTTCTGTGTGAGCAAACAGGAAGGTAAGGCAGAAGATACAGAGAGTGCAGAAAATATGCTCAACAGTCTCTTTAAAAATTAGCCTCTAACTCTAAGGAGTTGGGATTAATTAAAACCGAAAGTGCCTAGTCTCTTTTCTTACAATGTTTGTAGTAAAATAAGCAACTAAGAAAGAAAATGATATTATCACTGGTTTATTATAAGAGGAAAAAGGTCTTTAGGGAAGTTGAGCCCTTGCCCTGATTGTCAACATATCCACACTGTTTTCTGCTCAACTGATAAGCAAACAAATGAATCTGAGGTCTCTTTTGGTTTATGTGGAATTATGTTCTTCACATACAATATATATTTTTCACAATAATTAAAAATTGCTATTCCTTAGCTAATTAGATGTTTTATTAATAAAAATAGTAAATAATCCCTTCATTAAAAAAATCTTATCACCCGTGAGAATAAAATAGTAAAATTTGTAATTTTATGTATGGGTTTACTTTAAAGCATGTATCTTGACAAACAAGATGTTTGTGAAAAACAGTGGTTTGGGTTCTGATTCAATTACAATTAGAGACACGGGGATGGGAGAGAGTACACATGTCATAGGTTATAAAGGCTAACTCAGCAAAAAGTTTATTCTATAATAGAACATTGGAGAAATAAAAGCAATTAAAATGTAAATAAGAAACTGTAAACAAGAAATAACATCTCTCTTTCTTTACTTGACTAGTAAATAGTCTGTACAAACTACATAGATATCAAAGGTTTTATATATGTACACAGCCAACATAATATCAAAATATATTTTATTCTGGACCTCTTTCAGATCTGATTCAAATTACAGTTGTCAAAGCAATACAATGCAAAGGGGGACTGCAACAACAACGACAACGACAACAACAAAAAATGTGCCTAGAAAGGATAAAAGGGCCATTGGGGACAAATCATTGTGATGTGGAACCAAAATTAACATGGTCCAGGACAGCATAGAACATCTGTATCAGTCTTCCTTACACAATAATCATGGAAACTGAACAATAAAGTTCTTTAACACGTACAAAAAACTGTCATGGGCTGGTTTACACTTTTACAACAGTTTTAAAGTTAACTGGATAACTAAAGAAATGATGCCGACATTTTAATCCAGTGCTATAGGTAGGCTCACAGAATTAGACCCAAAGGATTTGTAAAAATCAAAATGAAAACATTACAGCTACAATGTCAAAGTCAGGAAAGAAGAAAATCACCTCTGTATCAACAGTCACAGAGCTACAGACGCACTCCGCATGTGTGTGTTTGCAATGAGATGGGCAAGTACATCAGACTAGGGACAACATGCAGAACGTTTTCTTGAACTTATCCAGAAATTCCAAAGAAAACATCATGAAACAGCTTACTAGAAAAAAAAAAAAAAAAAAATACGCCCTAGTTATTCACCCTGCTTCAACACTTTCAACATAAAGGCAGAAATAAACAATGCTATCAATACCTCAGAACTACTGATATAAGACGTCAAATTTCTAAATCAGTGTATTATAAAAGTGAACACTTCCTTTTTTTCTCTTCTAATTTTAAGTAGAATCATGTTAAAAAAATTGATTCTAAATGTGACACTTCAGAGCTACTACTGGAAGGAGTTAATTCATAACTTCCCAACCCTCCTTCCATCCCTGCTGATTCAGGAGAAGGGGGAAAAAAACAAAACAAAACAAAAAACCAACCAGGGTCTCTTGTAGATTTGCTGCTATTCCACAAAATGTTGGCATTTGCTGCCATGCCACAATGTTGGTCCACTGAAATAGGATTTCTGCGGAAACTGTCAACAGTAATTCACCATATGCAAGTACCATCCTTAGCATGTGAGAATAAACACAGGTTTCTGTAGAAATGTACAATGTACTTAAGAAAATGAAAATTGTTTTAAAAGAGTAAATAGCACTGCATTTGAGATTTAATTTTCTACTTATCTAGTAAAACTTGTCATTTTTGCTCACATAAGTACGGTCATTTGATTCCTTTAAATAGCAAAAATGCACAGTCCTCTTCAGGCCTCTACTCAGTAACAGTTTACATTACTCTTAACAAATCATTCTACATAAACAGATAGCTCCGGAAAAATAGTACTCTCTCACTAAATCTAATTTGACAGAAAGAAGTTTAAGGAAAAAAAGGAGTGCTTTATAAGTTAAGTGAAAAAGTACAAATCTTTGGCCTTTCTCTTGACATTTTCATGTCAAAAAGCAAAAAACCTTCATGTAATTCAATCTAGTGATTACTTTTTGCACCATAATTTGTTTTTTTTACACCACAAAAGGAGGCACTTTCAGTATCTGTAAAAGGTGTTTAATCCTAAAACATACTTACCTAGAGAATAATTAAACAGAATTCAATATACTCTAATATCTATTAGAAAATTAAAAGTTACCACTTCTAAAAGTCTTTTGAAAGTCAATGATGTTACCTGATCGATGAAAGGAAATGGGGACTGGAGCAAATGTAAGAACTTAGGGGATTTCCTACATGGAGGAGAAAAAACGATATTCCTTTTTATCGTTTAAGAGTGGCAGCTGCTCTTCCTTTACTCTGTTTTAATCAGTGAGTATTCATTCAAGTTTTCCTTTCTATTTTTCCTTAATGATAGGTTTCTTACAGTAGCTTATACAACGATTTATGCGAATACCACAGAAAAACTACTGGATTCAGTTGATCTTCAGGAATAAGTTTTCACAAGAATATAGGAGGAAAAATGAGCAAGAACCCCAAATACAGAACTTTACAGGCTGTGAAACTTGGTCTCTTGCAATCATGTTACTGCTCAAATCAGAGGCAATCTTATGTTTGTCTTTGGAGCAGCATCGTGGCACATCAGCAGGCAATGATGATCTTGAGAACAGCAGCAAAAGTAAACAATCATGTGCTCATGAAGAACCCATGCCTACAGAATGGATACCTTTCAGAGAAGTTTATACTGAGAAGACCCAAGACTTCAGGATAATAAAGCTCTGTATTTATAATATTTTATATGTCCTATTGTGGCTATTATGCTTAAGTAAATAGTGAAAGAATTAAAAAGAAAAAAAAAAACAGAAAAGGTGACAATATCATAAAAATGTAGCTGTCTATTTTGGCAGCTATATTGCAGAATTTCTTGACTATCTTTTTGTCAGCTGGGAAAAAGTCAATAACTGTATGCAAATGAATAAATTGTCCATATCAAAATACAAAAGTACTATCAATAATCACCTCTGACTTTCAGATTTAAATTCAGTGCAATTGACAAATGCATCACTAAAGGAAAATGCAGCTTAAACATACTCAAAACATTTGTGTCTATTCCTGGGAGCACATTTAAAAATTATTGCACAGATTTTTTATTTTTATTTATTTTTTTAAACAACAACAGAGGTGAACCACAGATGTGGACCTCTTCTAGCAATAAAAGCAGGATTTCAAGTGCCAGATACTCAGCATATTAGGTTTCCTACATAAGTCACAGGGTAATAAGTTCTAAATATCTCTAATGTTTTCCAAAACCCTAAAAAGAGCTGGCACAAAACCATCATGAATGACTGCCTCTCTGGATGTAAGTTTTAAAAAATATTATAGTATCACAGTCCCCACTAACGACAACTGGGGTACATGTAACAATGTGTTGTGAAATCAAGTGTACTTGTTCTCTTTACCAACAGCAAATGCTATCCCACCTTAGTAAAACCAAGACTTGCTTCAATCACTGCTGTTTTGTAAAAATAGCAAAGCAACAAATGTGGAAAAATGAAAGTTTTGTTACTTGGGTTAAATTAGTTGCTACTTAAACTTAGAACATAGGTTAAAATTTTAATTGTAAAGGCCTCAAGTTAATTAGCGGCAGAAATAGTGTTATCAATTTGCTAAACTCGATAACAAGCAATTCCTTAATTAAAATTTTAGATATATAAATTTGACAACTATTCTCTTCCAAATGACATTCCTGTACTCTTGTGTTAATCATAACAAACTCCGTTGGTCACATATATGTACACGGCCTCAGACTATCATTTGTCCGCATATTTTACTTTCAGTTGCATGAACATGAAAGGAGTGATTTGCTACCCACATCGTTAAGAAAATATCTGATATTATAAAAAGACATGATATGGTAGTGATTATGGAAAAAAATAGCAGCTTAAATCTATCTATATTTGAAAAAATGTAGTCACAAGTACCACGAATGCAGATCAAAGCAGCAGGGAGGTTAGTGCAATTATACTGTTTTTCTAAAAAAAATTCTGAATCACTGCTATTTAAAAACATCTTGAAGCAAGTCTTTTGTTTTAAAGATTGTTTTTTAAACTAAGGTAGCAAACATTTTGCCATGTAATGGCAGTGTTATATGCCGTTATCTTGCTTTGTATAAAGAAACATAACATCAGAGATTCTTTAATACTGGAGTTTGGTTACATTACATATTTAAGCTTCTACACAGAATGATGGACGCTTTAAGAAGCTAATCCTTATCCAGAAACATTTTAATCTCTTAAAAAAACAAAGCAAAACAAACAACAAAAAAACTCCAAACTACTTTGCTCCTTTTCACAATAGTGCACATTTTAACCATAATTTAGTTATGGCTACAAAACATCAGAAGATTTTTTTTTTAATGTATCTTCTCTATGGTATTAAAAAAATTTTTTTGTGCCCTTCTAGTCTTTAATTGGCGGAAATATGTCCCAAAAAAGAAACTATTGCATTTAAGCCACATCACCAAAAAAAACAGAGCATAATACCCTTTTACTGATGTGTCTTACAGATTGACATGACCAAAGTCATACGTTTTCATTTAATTTCCAATTCCCCCTTCCACAACATGCACCAATTGAATATATGCTCTGGGAGCCATAAAATGTACCAAACATCTACCTCTTCAAAAGAATGCATTATAATATTTTTCAGAATTTTTTTTGTTGTTTAAAAGGTGAAAAAAACAAACAATAATCTGATTCACTCCCTTACTTCATGCATCCATAATCTAAATCAAAAACAAAATTTAAAAGCAAGAGCAAACTACTGCTGCAAGTTTTTGTAAGTCCACTTTCTCTGTACATACAAACTGCTCACTACTGAAGGGAAAAAAAGAATATAATCCATGGTGTCTGCTGATTCAAAGGGGAGAAACAAGGCTGTCATCAGTATCCAAACACTGGTACATGTATGGTCTGGTTTTATAACGTGTGTTTCTTTCTCTCTTCTGTTTTTCATATCCAAAACTTCTAAATGCTATTTTAGGGGCACAGCAGATTAGATTCCAGCACTTGGTGAACAGAATTCACAAGCTGTGACAAAACTCTTGTCATCTTCAGGGTGCAATTTTGTTTATATACACTGTACGTATATGTTTCTTTTAGATTTGGCTGCAGTGGGCTGGCCATGGTTCGAGTGGGACTATAGCCGTAGTGGGTCAGGGACAGTCGTTTTGGCTATGTACACATTCATAGTCGGTCCATGGCTTCCAACTAGTAGCGCTATTTCCGAAGGTCTAATACACAAACCTGTAAGAGATTAAATGTATCAACTAGTATGTTCAGAATTTTATTGTACATTTTGTGTTTAACTCTTTTTTAGTACAATTTGCAATCTGTTTCTTAGTTTCAAATTCATGAAACTGGTAAAGCCTAATAATCGTAGAAATGGGCACTTAACCAACAGACACTGGACAGATCAGCAAGTAGGTTCAGCAAACAACCATGAACTCATACTGTGGGGAAAGAACCATGGCTAAGATCTTTTAGAAGTTACTAATAAAAAGAGAAAAATGTTCAAAACAGACCATTCCCTATTGCTTGGACCCTAATGAAAGATGTCACTGCTGATATTCAGATACAGCTGCAGTGAGCAGCTCCTGGCTGTGCTCTTTCCGTCTCCCCTTTACTTTTGGAGTGTTGGAAGCCATCCTAGTTTCTCAGTAAAGGGCTGGCCAACCTATCACAATCCTCAATGTGAATCTCAATGTAATCCTGTAATAGCACCTGCCTTGGGCCAACCACATTCTTCTGTGGGGAGAAGGTAGAAACAGGCATTAAAAATTCAAAGCACACTCAAAGTAGTACTCCGCTATATTTAATTTCACTAACAAGGGTTTACATTAAAAATAACTGTCATTTCTTGCTTACAAAGGCAGTCTTAGCGAAGACAGCCTAAATTTTATTTACACTATTTGAATATAATAAACATGAAAAGTATATAACATTCAGGGGGAAAAAAGCAGTAGTGATCTTAAAATTTATTTTGAAAAGAACACTTTAGTGTCACTACCATGAGAAGCCACATGTCGTGCACAGGCACCGTGAGACCCCACACCCACTCTGGAAATACCTCACTATACTTACTGAACCATCTGATGCACTGGCTCCAACTTTGTCTCCTGCCGCATTCCAACAAACTTCAAAAATCCCACCTGTTCCCCTATAGCTGTGGACTAGAGCACCTGTCTAAAAAAATAAAAAGCAAAATCTTAAATCATTATATCATTGTGAATCCAAACAATGGGATAAAAAAATATTTCATGACTTTATTTCCAGCAACCAGAGATGGGACTTAGCTTCAATTATAAAATAAGTACAAGTTCTGAAACTCTACAGATAATGATGATTCTTTAATAAAAAGATAATACTAGCCTGCTCTCAAAAAGTTACTCACACATTCAGTTTCTCCCATGTCAATGATCACTCTCGGCTAAGGTATCTTTGACCTCTGACACAGCTAACAACAGCTAGCAGTAAACATTCAGTATGTGACATGGAGGAAGTTTTTGTTGTTGTTGAAGGATGAATGAGTTTAGCTGACACACAGAGAAACAAAATTAATTTGGAATTTCTTGGACAAAACATCCCAAAAAGAACCAGTAAAAACAAACTAGTAAAGAACATTCCACTATAAGTCTGTTATTCACTCTATATAGCATAGGCCTTAAACTAGGGGAGATAAAAGAAGTTAAAAGAATACATGATATGTACATTATGCTTAAAAGATGTCATAAATTAAAATAAAAACCCCACAGCCTGGAATACTAACAATCTCATCAATTTAGATGAATCTTAAGTGTAACTAAGTTATTTTATTCCTTCAGCGATGAAAACTAAATTCATTCAGCTACCCATGAAAAGAACAAAAACAGTTTAAAAATGTGTTCTCCTATAAAGCCAGTGACACAGGGTAGTGGGCAGAGGTCCTACTGGGAAAACCATGAGAAACGTGACTCTGGTGTCAGCAAAGTGACTTCTGCTGCTCTGCAATAACATGAGACATCAAAGCTAAAAAATCACATACGTTGGAAATACCCCTCATATGGCCTACCCAAGTCAACCGTGAGGACAGGGGACTGGTGCCCACCTTCCCTTTTCAAATTCAGTCCTAGGATGTGATGCAAACCCCAGGAGCTCTTCTAGGGCTTAACACACTGGAAAGGCTCAAATGGTTTTCTTTTCCACTTAAAATTCCCCATAATGTATGAGATTTTGAGTTTAGTAGGCCTTGAAGATTTATGGTTTATGAGGAAAGAATGGAGTAGAACCAGCAAAATCTTAAGTTTGAGTTATAGAAAGCAAACTCCATAGTTGACCAAAATGCATATGGTCTACAGTCAGTTTGTTGGGGTTAAAAAACCAACAGTTTTCTTTCAAAAGCACTTTTCAATCTCTAAGCTTGAATTAGGCTAAAATGAATCAAAACAGCCTGGTCAACAATGCAGAGCTATTATGCTTAAAAAGGCCAATGGCTCCACATGAAACGAGGAACTACTTTTTCAAGTTATTCAAAGTATGATGTTGGTGCTTTGGTGGGGATCGCTTTGGGTAGAATGGGAATTTAACAATGTTGATTCTTCTCAGCCTCAAGCACGGTATGCTCTTCCTCTTGTCAAATGTCTTCTGCTATTTCTCAGAGTTTCATAGTTCTCTCTGCAGAGATCCTTCACATCTTTTGTTAGCTATTGTCCCTGGTATTTCATTTTCTTTGAAGTACTGTGAAGGGAACTTTGTTTTTGATTTGATTCTCAGTTTGACTGTTATTGGAGTATATGAAGGACACTGATTTGTGGACAATGAATTTATATCCCAAGATGTTATTCTATTTCTTGATTGCTTCTAGAAGTCTTGTGGTTGAGTCCCCAGCATTTTTGAGGTATAATACCATATTAGCAAAGAGTTAAAGTTTGACCTCTTTCCCCTTCGAATACCCTTGATAGTCGCCTCCTGCCTGATTGCATTGGCTAGAACTTCCTGTACAATGTTGAATAGTAGTGGTGAGTAGAGTAGAGGACATTCTTTTCTGGTTCCAGTTCTAAGCTGAAAATCTTTCAGTTTTACTCCATTAAAGTATGATAGTAACTGTGAGTTTGTTGTAGATGGCCTCCACCCATTTAAGAAATCTCATCTACATCTATTCTTTTAAGTGTTACTGTCAGAAACCGATGCTAAGTTGAATGCTTTTTCTGCATCTATTGAGAGAATCACATAATCTTTGTTTTAGCTTCTATTTATGTGGTGAATTACATTTATGAATTTACATATGTTGACCCAACCTTGCATCCCTGGGATGAAGCCCACCTGATCATAATGTATAGCTTATAGCTGTGTTCTATTTGCTATTGAGTTGTTTTGCATCAATATTCGTTAGTGAAACTGGTCTACAGTTTTTTTCTTTGTTTGTTTGTTGGGTCCTTTCCTGGTGATGTTTGCTTCATAGAGGGAGTTAGGAAGAGTTTCTTCCTTCTTGATGTTTTGAAATAGGTTCTGCGGTATAGGTACAAGCTCTTCTTTAAAGGCCTGGCAGAATTCTGGTGTAAAACCACCTGGTCTAGGACTTTTTTCTGATAGAAGCTTTGTTATTGTTGTTGCAATTTTGGTGTTTGGTAAAAAAAAAAAAAAAAAACAACCTTGAACAGCCAATGCAATTCTAATAAATAAAAAAAAATCTGGAGGCATCACTTTACCAAATTCAAGTTCTATTACAAGTTCACAGTGATCAAAACAGCAGGGTATTGGCCCAAAAAGACAGACATTGATATATAGAACAAAACAAAAATCCCAGAAATGGAACCAGCCTGATACACCCATTTGATCTTCGATAAATCAAACAAAAACACAGGGGGAAAGAATCCACATTTAATAAATGGTGCTGGGACAACTGGTTAGCAACAAGTAAAAGACTTAACTTGGACTCGCACTTCTCAACTTACTAAAATTGACTCACCATGTATAAAAGATTTAGAACTGAGACACAAAATGATAAATATTCTAGAAAAAAGTGAGGGAAAAACTCTTGAGGAGGTCAGCCTTGGGCAAGGCAAGATTTTATGACGATGACCCCATTGGCAAGGGCAGCAACAACAAAAATAAATAAATGGGACCTGATCAAGCTGAAAGCTTCTGCACAGCTATGGGTATAACAACTAAAGCAAGTAGACAACCTTCAGAAATGGGAGAAGATATTCACATACTACAAATCTGACAAAGAGCAAACAACCAGAATCTACAGGAACTCAAACTAATCAATAAGAAAAGAATAAACAATCTCATCTATCACTGGGCAACGGACAGGAAAATGGCCAACAAACCTGAAAAATGCTCATCCTCCCTGATCATCAGAGAAATGAAATCAAAACCACCTTGAAATATCATCTAACCCCAGTGGGAATCGCCTACATCACAAAGCCCCAAAGCTGCAGATGCTGGTGTGGATGTGGAGAAAAGGGAACACTTATACCATGTTGGTGAGACTGCAAACTAATACAGCCTCTTTGAAAAGAAGTATGGAGAATCCTCAAAGAGCTAAAATTACACCTTTCATTTGATCCTGCAGTCCCTTTACTAGGTATCTGTGCAGAAGAAAAAAAAAATCATTTTACCATGAGAACATTTGCACTAGAACGTTTATTGCAGCTCAATTCATAATCACAAAGATGTGGAAATCAACCCAAGTGCCTATCAATTCATGCATGTATAAATAAACTATAGTATCAGTACACCATGGAATACTATTCAGCCCCCCAAAAGACAGAGACTTACATCTTTTGTATTTTCATGGACAAAGCTGAAACACATTCTTCTTAGTAAAGTATCACAAGAATGGAAAAGCAAGCATCCAAGGTACTTAATACTAATATGAAACTAGGAGATGAACTACTTAGACTCCCATACAGAAGAAAACACAATTACATTCAAAAAGGGGAGAGGAGAGAGGAAAGAGGGGCTGGTAAGCTCTCCCCTGACGGGCACAGGAGTGGCTTCTGGCACACCTACTGGGTGAAGGGTGCAACTACAATCCGGACTTTATCTAGCAAATGCAGCAATGTAAGCTGATCGTAAGTACCCTTATATTAATTAGGGGGCAGGGGGAGAGGCCAATGGATTGGATCGCCACTATCTATCTCTAATCTGTTGTATGTTGAGGCAAGGCTTCAACAATACACCTCCCCAAATGCTTAGGTAAGACAGCACCCAAGTAATGAATGAAAAAAAAAAACCCAAAAAACAAAAAACACCCAACTAGATGTTTGTATGTTTATACGATGTTTATAGAAACAAAAAGACTTTTTCCTGTATTTAAAATCAACTAGATGCCATTTTGCCATTTTCAAACTTAGAAAAGAAAAAAAGTAAAAGGAGAATTTTGATATCCCACAGGGATACAAAGTAATATGGATGAGCCGCTGAGGGTCCTTAAAAGTCTAGTGGGAACTTCCCTTAGTACTCCACAGTCCTAGTCTCATATTTCATCAAAAATGATTTTGTCACAATGATTAAATGCGTGACTGAAAATAACCTAAACATAAGCAATTTACTTTTAGTAAGTAAAAGGAATATACTTCTTAAAAGATGTCACAATAACAAATCTAGAAGGCAGCTTAGAAAATATTAAGAAACAAAGAGATCTTTATAGAGAAATTATAGAACTTTACTGAATAAAAGACAAATAACTGGAGACATATATATAGGTACATATAACAATTTCCCTATAAATTTTACCTGTAAATTCAAGGCAGTCATAAACAAAATCCATAGCTATATGCTCTTTTTGGGGGGAAATACAGAGACTAAAGTGCTAAGAAAAGAAAAGCAATTTTGAAGAGTAAGAGAGATTAATAAAGTTAAATTTAGTATAAAAACACTGTGTCACTGATTCAGGTATATACAAGCACGTCAATGGAATAAAAGAGAGTCTATAACCACACACACAAACCTGATGAACAAAAGTAGCAGCATTATGAAAACAGTTAAGGGGACAATGAATTATAATGAGACAACTGATTGCATATATAGAAAAATAAGTATGTATTCCTACCTCACACCACATATAAAGATCAGTTCCATGGGAGTTAAAAATTTAGAAGAATAAAGCTTAAGTACTTCATGAAAAAAAAAAAAAATCAGAGGTGCCAATGACATCTACATGAGGAAGGGTGTGTCAAGCTATCTGTAAGAAGCACCAATGAGAAGGAGAGCCTGCTGGGCACAGGGGTCTACCCATAGTGCCAGCTACGGCTGACGAGGAGGAGTGCTGAGCCCAGGAGCTGATATCCATCCTGGGCAAAACAGTGACATCCTCCCTCCAAAAAAAAGTTACCTAAGACCACAAAAGATAGACCATTCAAATACTAATTTAAAAACTTCTGTATTATAAATACCTCACAAAGAAAATGACAACACAGGAAACGAGATACTGAAATCCATATGACCAAGAAGGGTTAATATCCAGAATACATAAAGAAGCTAACTAATCAATATGAAAGATAAAGAAACAATCGAAAAGTAGGAGGGCAGACTCAAGGAAATCAAAGTCCAACCGGATAGTAACTATTTGAAAAGACATTTAAACTCATCAATAAACAAGGAAATGCAAATTTAAAAAAATACTATTTTGGCTTGGCGCCTGTGGCTCAAGCGGCTAAGGCACCAGCCAAATACACCTGAGCTGGCGGGTTCAAATCCAGCCCGGGCGGCCAAACAACGACGGCTGCAACCAAAAAAATTACCGGGCATTGTGGCGGGCACCAATAATCCCAGCTACTTGGGAGGCTGAGGCAAGAGAATCACTTGAGCCCAGGAGTTGGAGGTTGCTGTGAGCTGTGATGCCACAGCACTCTACCCAGGGTGACAGCTTGAGGTTCTGTCTAAAAAAAAAAAAAAAAACTATTTCAAACCCATCAAATTAGAAAAATGTCTAATGGTCTGATAATCTTACAAGAGGAAAAAAATGGGAAACCCTAAATATTGCCATTAGAAGTGTAAACGAGTTAAGCAATTTGGAGAGCAGTTTAGCAAGTATACCCTATGGGCCCACAATTTCCACTTACAGATATATTTATAGTAAAGCATTAGAGAACTTTCCTGTGCACAAGGCAATATGTGCCAAGTATGGTCACATGTTGTTTATAATATTTTAAAGACCCTCAATAGGACAACAAATTAAAAATCCGATATATTCATATAATAGTCTAGAGCAGCCAAAACAAATTATCATTCTAGAGCAGTGGTTCTCAACCTATGGGTCACGACCCCTTTGGTGATCAAACAACCCTTTCACAGGGGTCACCTAAATACATCCTGCATATCAGATATTGACATTACGATTCATAACAGTAGCAAAAGTAGAGTTATGAAGTAGCAACGAAAACAGTTTTATGCTTGGGGGTCACCACAACGTGAGGAACTGTATTAAAGGGTCGCGGCATTAGGAAGGCTGCAAACCACTTTTCTAGAGTAACATGTATTTTTTCCTTTGGGGAAGTGAAAACCCACTTGAAAAGCAAGGAAACAACATGATCAGATGGTTCACAGAAAAATAAACATAAATCCTTAAATATATGGAACAATTCTCAACCACACTCATAAAGCAATATAAAACTACACTGAAATATAATTTTTCACCTATAGGTTAGAATGTGAGGAGGTAACATTCTCCTACATTTCCAGTGATAGTGTAAAATGCAAAAAAGCAGTGAGAAAGAAGTAAAGAAAAAAGAAACAATAAAAATGGCTACCAGCAAATGAAGCCAGAAATGGCAAATACTTCCTAGTGTATGCCTTCATATAATGTTTGGTGTTTCCCAAAACATGAATGTATTAACTTCATCAAAAGCCACTTGCAAATGATGGCTTATGGAAATCAGTTTGTGAAATCAACTTTGGTAGTGGCCAGCTACATGGAAACAGATCTCAGAAATTCATCGTGTGTGTGTGTGTGTGTGTGTGTGTGTGTGTGCGCGCGCGCGCGCGCACCACAGCCCATCAAGACCTAATGATTGGCAGGGGCATGAGTCCAGTGCCTGCTGCTAAAAAACAAAGTAAATCAAACATAAATACTATAACATTGAAAAGATTAAAAAATGAAAACAACAGGCTTTTTTCTCCACTTTAAGAAGGGATCTCTATAGCACCATCCCTGAAGACACAACCTAAGTTTGATTCTGATAAATCACTCTGTTCAGCCATAAAATCTTGTCCTTTAACACATTCTTTTACTGCTCATATATCACTCCTTCAAGGAAAATTCTTTTAGAAACTAAAACCTGTTGCATTCCTAAATAAATACTTAACAGAACTGTTGGAAAAAACAAAGAATATAATAATGATGATGATAATAATAAAAGAAATCTAAATTACTTTAAAAAATTCATTTTTGATCTTCACTTAGCTGTAAACTCCCCCGAAGAACTGAATTAATGCCTCATGAAGAAGGAAAACCAAGAGGAAAAGTTTTGTCCTGGCAGATGTTCCTAACTGAGTCTGAGGATGTCAGACCATTTAAATAACTCAGACCTACCTGTGTGTTCCAGATGTGCACACATTTGTCAAAAGAACCACTTGCCAGATACCTTCCGTCAGGACTGAAAGCTACACTGTACACAGGCTCTTGGTGTTTTGTCAAAGTGTGGATGCAAATTCCTCGGTCTACATCCCATAACCTAACAGTAGAATCGAAGGATGCACTGAAACGGAAGGAAGAAACATGATCTGATTAGGCGATGAGATACGCCCCCATACACAGGCACTGACAAATTCTTTAAGAGAAGTAGGGTGGACTGTTAGGAAGAAAGTAACATAGAAAATTTAAGCTAAACAAGAGAAAAAAGAATTTCCCTCAAGGTCCTGAATTGAAAAGATTCATGAACTAATTTACTCTATTCCTTTTTTCTATAAATAGTTCTTTTTTAGTGGTCCATGGTTTTGAACACTGAATTGGCCATACTTTTAAATTTATCTTTTTTTAAAACATGCTAAAGAAATTAGATTTTACTATGCCTCAATTACTTGGGTTTTAATCAATATTTGATATCATCAGTTAATATTTGATTATCTCCAGACATTAAAAAAAAAAACAAAACAAAAAACATTAGTTTTTGATGAGACATTAGTAATAAAACCCTGTGGTTAAAGGTTCCCATTAAAAATATATTCCTTGTAGGATACGTTTCATGAAATCTTCTGACATATTTACTAGAAATCTTATTTGTAGAAAACTCATAACAGGAAGAATAAAACAAAAATATCACCTTGCTAACATAAGGTTGGCGTTTGGATTATTTGTCCCTGGGCCGGTTGGACTCCATTTGATAGTATAAATTTCTTTATTATGTGCTTGTAAATCATGGACACAATTGTCTTGTTTCATACTCCATATCTGAACAAACAAAAAAAATGTATATAATTAGTTTTCCACACAATGGATACATTTAAAATATTATCTTGCCAGTCCAAAATATAAGTAATGGAACCAGAATTACAGAAGTCAAGAAAATATTTACAGAGAAATTTAAATGTAATAGAAGCATCTAATACTTGTATCTCTATGTAAAAAAAGGTAACGTCAAGCCTTTAATAATATTCTTACGAAGTAAGACTTAATTAACTGTACTGGACCACTTTTGATAGCTTTTTGATGGTGCAAATTTCAACATCCAAGAAGTTCCTTAAATAATAATCCTGAAGTGTTGAAGGCACAGTTTTTATGCTGTTCTTAAAAAAACAAACAAAAAACTGCATTATAAACTGCTCTCAGAATTTAAAAGAGGGCAAATTTTTTAATAGAGAAAAAAATAAGCAACTTATAAATAATATGCTGATGACTCATACAGAACTATGAAAAGTAAAAGATGTAATAATTAGGCTCAGTGCCTGTAGCTCAGTGGCTAGGGTGCCAGACACATACATCTAAGGCTGGCACATCTGAACCCGGCCCGGGCCTACCAAACAACAATGACAACTACAACAACAACAAAGAAATAGCTGAGTGTTGTGGCGGGTACCTATAGTCCCAGCTACGTGGGAGGCTGAGGCAAGAGAATCTTTAAGCCAAAGAGTTTGAGGTTGCTGTGAACTGTGAAGTCACAGCACTCTTACCAAGGGCAACATAATGAGACTCTGTCTCCAAAAATAAATAAATAAATAAATAGAATAGAATAGTAGTAGAGAATATGCTTTTTCATGAGATGAAAATACACCTGTGTATGTAGACTAAAAATGTACATTATTTTTTAGTAAAAACATTAATAGAAATCTATACCATGGGTATTTCTGTCATAATCATTCAATAAAAAAATGTCTTGCCAAACACACAGCTTCAAAACCCAGCAGTCAACCAAAAGAAATCTGGACTTCAGGTAATGAAGAATGAAGCAACAGCATGTGTTTGTCTCCTAGGTATTTACAACTCCAAGTAAAATAAATTCAAAAGACACGCTTCCAGAACTTACTTCATTAAACCCTTCAGCAGCACCTAACCCATTTGGTCTCTCACTACTCTCCCTCCCTGAAATACCCTTCTCCGCACACGCTCCCGTCTCTCACTCCTGACCGCCCCTGAAATACTCTCTCCGCACACGCTCCCGTCTCTCTCTCCTGACCGCCCCTGAAATACTCTCCGCACACGCTCCCGTCTCTCACTCCTGACCGCCCCTGAAATACTCTCTCCGCACACGCTCCCGTCTCTCACTCCTGACCGCCCCTGAAATACTCTCTCCGCACACGCTCCCGTCTCTCTCTCCTGACCGCCCCCGAAATACTCTCTCCGCACACGCTCCCGTCTCTCTCACTCCTGACCGCCC
>CAUYPK010094872.1:0-23474 GCA_963574355.1 Loris lydekkerianus | reverse complement strand
TGCTGTTTTGATCACTATCGATTTATAGTAGAGTCTCAGGTCTGGTAGCGTGATTCCTCCTGCTTTGTTTTTATTGCTGAGTAATGTTTTGGCTATTCGAGGTTTTTTCTGATTCCATATAAAACGAAGTATTATTTTTTCAATAGAAATATATTTTCTGTTTCTTCTGGAAGAAATAAAAATCCTGAACAGACCAATAGCGAACAGTGAGACTGCATCAGTAATTTAAAAAAAAATCCTTTCAACAACAAAAAAGCCCTTGTAAATCCTGAACAGACCAATAACGAACAGTGAGACTGCATCAGTAATTAAAAAAAAAATCCTTTCAACAACAAAAAAAGCCCTTATCCAAATGGAATCACAGCCGAATTCTACAAAATCTACAAAGAATTGGTACCTATCCTACAGAAATTAGTCCATAGCATCAAGAAAAAGGAAATCCTCCCTAACTCATTCTATAAAGCCAGCATCACCATAATGCCAAAGTTAGGAAAGGATGCAACAAAAAATGAACACTACAGAACAAGATCTCTCAGGAACACAGATGCAAAAATCCTCAAAAAATACTAGCAAGTGCAATTCAACAGCACATCAAAAAGGTGAACCACCATGATCAAGTGGGTGTGGGTTTTATCTCAGATACAGAAGAATAGTTCAACACGCACAAATCAATAAATGTGATTCACCACATAAACAGAAGTAAAAACAAAGACTATCTGACCATCTCAATAAATGCAGAAAAAAAACATTTGATAAATCCCAGTATCCCTTTATGATAAAAACCCTCAGCAAACTAGGCATGCAAAGAACATACCTCAAAATAAAAGTTATGTATGAAAAACCCACAGCCAACATCATACTGAATGTGGAAAAGTTAAGAACTAGAACAAGTCAAGGGTGCCTACTCTCATCACTTCTATTCCACATAACACTGGATGTCTTAGCCAGAGCAATCAGGCAATAGGAAGACATAAAGGGCATATGAGCAGGAGAAGAGGTCAAATTATCCCTTTTTGTCAATGATAAGATCTTGTACCTAGAAAACCCTAAAAAAGCAACTAAAAGACTCCTAGAATAAATAATCAAATTAAGTCAAATCTCACATTACAAAATCAGCATACATAAATCAGCATTTCTTTATAGTATTAACAGTGAATCTGAGAGTCAAATCAAGAATGCAAAAATATTTTACAATACCTGAGAAGGAAGTAAAATATTTAGGAATATACTTAGGAAATGCGAGATTTCTACAAAGAAAACTACAAAACACTGACGATTAGAAAATGCAGAGGGAAGAAACGAATGAAAAAACAGCCTTTGCTCATGGGTTGGCAGAATCAATGGCATGAAGATGCCATATTGCCCAAAGTGAGTTATGTCCATCAAAATACCAACATCATATTTCACAGATCTAAGAAAACAATTCTAAGCTAAATTTGAAACCAAAAAAGAGCCCAAATAGCCAAAGTAATCTTAAGTAAAACAATAAATCCAGAGGCATCATATTAGCGGACTTCAAATTGTACTACAAAGGTATAGCAACCAAAATTCCATGGAACTGGCATAAAATTAGACACAGACCAATGGAACAGAATAGAGGACCTAGAAATAAAATCGTATTAACTATGACCAACTAATCTTCAACAAAGCAGACAGCATCATACACGAAAGGAACCCCTATTCAACAAATGGTGCTGAGAAAATTGGACAGCCACATGCAGAATAACGAAGCAGGAGTCCCATTTCCCACCATTTATAAAAAATTAATTCAAGATTAGGGAAAAGACTTAAATGTAAGGCATGTAACCATAAAAATTCTACAAGAAAACTTTAAAAAAACTCTTCTAAACATAGGCTTACATAAAGAATGTATGACTAAGATCCCAAAGGCAATCTATAACACAAAAGTAAATAAATGGGACTTAATTAAATTAAAATACTTCTGCACAGCAAGAGGAATAATCAGCAGAGTGAATAGACAAACAATAGAACAGGGAAAAATATTCATAAACAACAAAGCCCTGGCATACAGATTCTACAAAGAAATCAAACAAATTAGCAAGAAAAAATCAAATCACGCCATCAAAAAGTAAGTAAAAGGCATGAACAAAAATTTCAAGAGAAGACAGACAAATGACTAAAAAACATGAAAAAAAAAAAAAGTTCAGCATCACTAGTCGCAAGGGAAATGCAAATGAGAACTAAAATAAGGTATCACCTTACCTCTGTCAGAATGGCCATTATTAAAAAGTCAAAAACAAGGCCAGGCCCAGTGGCTCATGCCTGTAATCCTTGCACTGTGGGGGGCTGAGGCAGGAGGATTGCTTGAGCTCAGGAGTTCCAGGCCAATCAAAACAAGATCGAGACTCCATCTCTAATAACAATAGAAAAATTAGCAGATGTGGTGGTGCACACCTGTACTCAAGGCTACTCAAGAGGCTGAGGCAGAAGTATTGCTTGAGCCTACCAGGAGTTCGGAGTTGCAGTGAGCTATGTTGATGCCACTGCAGCCCATCTGGGGCAACAGAATGAGAGTCTGTCTCATTAAAAAAAAAAAAAAGAAAGAAAGAAAAAAAGGTCGAAAACAATAGATGCTGGAATGTACGCAGAAAGAAGGGAACACTTACATACTATTGGTGGGTCTGCAAATTAGTACAACCTCTATGGAAAACACTATGGAGATTCCCCCAAGAAATAAATGTAGACCCACCATTCAATTCAATAATCCCACTGCTGGCTATATACACAAAGGAAAAGAAGTTTACATGTTAAAAAAGACTTCTGTACTCAAATGTTCATCACAACACAATTCATAGTTTTAGAGAAGTGGAACCACTTAAGCTACCATTAATTCATGAGAAGATAAAGAAAATGTATATATACTAGAGTGTACTACTCAGCCACAAAAGGAATGAAATGATGTTATTTGCAGCAACTTGGATGGAACCAGAGACCATTTTCCTAAATGAAGTATCTCAGGAATGGAAATCCAAACACTAGATATTCTCGCTAATGGTAGAAGATAAATGATGGGTGCACATGGGCACAAAGATACTATTTCATTCTTTTTATGGCTCAGTAGTACTCCATGTGTGCATGCCTAAAAGAACCTTTATAAGGTTTAATAACCAGAATCGACGGGGAACTCAAACGTATTATCAAGAAAAGAATAAGTGATCCCATCGCTGGCTGGGCAAGGGACTTAAAGATAAACTGAAGAAGACAGGTGCACAGCCTACAAACACACAAAAAAATGCTCGTCATCCTTAATCAGTAGAGAAATGCAAATCAAAACTACTTTGAGAGATCATCTAACTCCAGTAAGACTAGCCCACATCACAAAATCCCCAAACCAGAGATGTTAGCGTGGATGTGGAGAAAAGGGAACATTGCTGGTGGGAATGCAAACTAATAAGTTCCTTTTGGAAAGATGTCTGGAGAACACTTAGAGATCTAAAAATAGACCTGCCATTCGATCCTTCAATTCCTCTACTAGGTATATATCCAGAAGACCAAAAATCACTTTATAACAAAGATATATGTACCAGAATGTTTACTGCAGCCCAATTCATAACTGCTAAGTCATGGAAGAAGCCCAAGTGCCAATTGCCCCATCAATGGATTAATAAATTGTGGTATATGTACACCATGAAATATTGTGCAGCCTTAAAGAAAGATGGAGACTTTACCTCTTACATGTTTACATGGATGGAGCTGGAACATATTCTTCTTAGCAAAGTATCTCAAGAATGGAAGAAAAAGTATCCAATGTACTCAGTCTTACTACAAAACCAATTTATAGCTTTCTTATGAAAGCTATAACCCAATTATAGCCCAAGAAGCAGGGGAACGGGGAGGGGGGTATGGAGAGGAGGGGGGAGGATGGGTGGAGGGAAAGTAATTGGTGGGACCACACCTACGGTGCATCTTACAAGGGTACCTGTGAAATATAGAATAGGTATAGGATATAAATGTCTTAACACAATAACTAAAAAAAATGCCGTGAAGGCTAGGTTAACCAGTTTGATGAAAACATTTCAAATTTCATAAAACCAGCACATTGTACCCCATGATTGCATTAATGTATACAGCTATGTACAAAGGTTCTTTTTTTTTTTTTTTAATAAAAAGAACCTTTGTAAGTTGATCACCCATGGGACTATAACAACTGGTCAACATATGGAAGTGGTCAACACCGGGAACTAGGCCTACTATATTGATACTTACATGTGGTACATGTCCAGTCTATAAAAATTAGGTAACTTAAGGAGGTGGTCAATATAGGAAGTTGGTCAACTATGAAACATACAGGAAGAGAGAGCGAGAAAGAACACATTTACTTTAACTACTTGTTGTGACTGCATAAATGATCACACGAGACACTGATTGACAGTCACGCTGCAAGAGGTGAGGCTAACCATAGGTGCAGGATAGCACTGAGCACTTCTTGCAGAGTCCTTTTATTGAGAAGATACATAATAGACGGAAAGATTACTAAACAAAAACATGCAGGGTGCGTGTTTCCTGCGTGCTCAGAAAAATGATCTCACAGGTGCCAAGAGAGTATGTACTCAAGGAAATGATCTTCAAGGGTAGGAGGATGTCTTGTTCACAGTAATTCCTCAGATGAGTTATAGTATTGGTGGCTGTTAAGTATGATGTTTAATCCTCTATATCTACTCATTAGCTGATAGCACCCAGGTTGATGCCACATCTTTATAATTGTCAGTTATGCTGTAATAAACATTCAGGTGCAGGTGTCTTTTTCATAAAATGTTTTTACCTTTGTGTAGGTGCCTAGCAGTGGAATTGCAGGATTGAATGGTAGGTCTACTTTTAGTTCTCTGAGGTATCTCCATAGTGTTTTCCATAGAGGTTGTGCTAGTTTACATTCCCACCAACAGTGTATAAGCGGTCCCTTTTCACTAAATCCACGTGAGTATCTATTGTCTTTTGACTTTTTAGTAATGGCCCTTCTGAAAGGGATAAGGTGGCATCTCCTCATTTTAATTTCAATTTTCCTGATGAGTAGTGATGTAGAGCATATTTTCACATGTTTGGTGGCCATCTATGTATCTTCTTTAGAAAAGAAGTCTGTTCATGTCTTTCACCCACTTTTTGAAGGGTTGTTTTTCTTCTTGTTGATTTGTGTAAATTCCTTATAGATTCAGAACATCAGTCCTTTGTCAGATACATAGCTTATGTATGTGGGGGACATATTCATTCTGTTGGTTATTATGTTTGCTGTGCAGAAACTTTTACTTCAATTAAGTTCCATTTATTTTTGTTGTTGCGTTATATATGTGTGAGATCTTAGTCATCAATTCTTAACCAAGGCCAATTTTCAAAAGAGTTTTTCCTGTTTATTCTTCTAGAATTTTTAAGGTTTCAGGTATAACATTAAAGTCTCTAACATAGCTTGAATTAATTTTTGTATATGGTGAGTGGTAACATGTTTAAACTCCAAAGGTAACTGTTGAACTTTTTTTCATTCATAAGATTAGCATCTTTATTCTTTATGTTTTTCATCAGACATAGTTTTTTTTTTTTTTTTTCTGTAAGCAAGTTTGAGTTCATAAATGGGTGAGTTATTTCACAAAACTTTTTATAATCTCTGGTTATACTACACAGACATAGTAGGTATATAATTCATATCTATGCAAAATATCTTTCTACCTTCTAAGAGGTAGATAAACTTCACATCTATGCAAAACACCTTTCTACCTCAAAAATGTAATGGTCTACTAATGAACAGTAGTAACCAGTCACAAAACAAGTTTCAATTTTTTTAATAGGGTTACTTTGACCTATAAGCTTTTGGTTGTTTATGGGTTCAGAGTGATCCTTGAAAATGAAACTCTGATTAATTTATTTCAAAAAGTGCAGCAAGTATGACCAACCATTTTCTTTTAGACAGGACTAGCTTGGTTTTAGCTCTGAAAATCCTGTATTCTGGGAAATCTCTGGGTTCAGGGAAAAACAGAAAAGCCATGTTTACAGCAAGAGAATGCCATGTCAGTTTCTGTATTAAAATAGCATCACCTGAACTCAGACATGACACCTTATAGTGGCTCTTTACATACCATCTGGGGAATGGACTATATGCATTGCCCTTGTTAATTCACTCAGCTGTCACTTGATAGGGAAATGCACTAACAGGAATGATTCTGCCAACACTATCTCCCCCTCTTCCTATGCCCTAATCTCTTGTCCCATGTATGAATAGCCAGTCTATAATCCCACTAGCAGAATGAACTCAGTTACGTAGGAAAATCACTGATAAGGTTTCTAGTTGGCCTTTTCTCATACACAGGCTACCACACAGTGACAAGTGGCCAAACAAAATGTTTTTTCTCCCTCAAGAAGGCATATTTCTTTTGTTTTATATTAAGGAAAATAATTTTTGACAGAGCTAGAGATACTTAAGAATTGTCCAGGTTGCTCAAAAATTGTCTAATTCATTCTCTCAGAATATATTAGGTAAAAGAAGAGACTGAATTAATTTCAGCAATTTCTAAGACCAGAGAACCTCATGAGATCACAAATCTGTTTTGAATGATTCCTCTGCACCCTGAGATGATTTAGTTTTGTTTTAATTCTTTACATTTGTTTTTTGGTTTAGATATACTGGTAACTTCACAGAGTTTGCCAACATGTAAGAAAAGAACCGGCAGCACTATCTTCTTGTGATTTGTTCTCTTTTCTTTTAGAATTGTAGTTGTAATTGTTTTTCTACCAGTAGCCAGGTATACCCTATGTGAAGTCAACATAAACAGTACACTTGGGAGAAGGTTCAGCTAATATAATTCTTATTTTGTATGTATAAGACACAGTGAGGTCCAAATGCTCAGAGACAGTTCAGTCATACTTCTCTCCTCCCAAAGTATGCAACCAACCTCCAAAGGGCCTCTCTCCAGACAAGGAAGAGAGAACAAACACTGACCATCTCGAGACACGAGAAAGGGTGGAATGGGAGTAAAGTGGACCTTTGGGGCTCTTAAGCCCAGAATTGCATGAAAAGGAACAGACAGCATGCAGCAGCAACAGCATTGGCAAAGGTTCTAAACAGGACAGATGGGGAAAATTCACTCATGTCCTGCCAATGGGGAAATAGAAACAGAATTTAGTATTTAAAAAATTCACAATTTAGTCATTGAGTCATATATTACTTGGTGATAAACTGTCCCGCATGTTAAAGACTATATTCTAGGTGGAATGCCATTTCTTTGGCAATGACATGATATACTGTTTGTGTATCTAAAAACACATGTTAATTTTAGTTCCTTCGCTTTGTTGCCTCTACAAAACCAAATATGCACAATGGAGCCAAAGCAGCCAGACGTATCACATTCTAGCAATATGTTAACTTAACTTACACTGGCATGGTGAGCCATATGTGTTCGGTCACTGGAGAGAAGGAGTGGCTGGCAGAGCACCCTACAGCAGCACCCAGGAAAGGAACATGCACACATGTGCATGTACGACATGTATCCACGTAAGCAGGATATGTAAGAGAATCACGAAGATTTGACTTAAAAGGAATTCATGTAATGCTATTGACACCAGTCCTGGGAAAGCTTCTAGAATTGCCCTCGCTGCTGTGCAGAATTTTTGGACTGGGATCCAGTCTGTATCTGTCATGAACACTCCAGGATGTTTGAGACCTGGGTCAAGTCCAGTGCCACAGGCTATACGGCTGGGTGGCCAAGCACTCAGAGAATCTCAAAGGTAGTGCTAAGCCTTAGGGGGTTCTCAAATGTCTGTCACTTTTTGCTGAAACAGAAAATTACTCTGCACTTTGAAAGTACCAGTGAGGAACATGAGACGGATGGCAATTTTCGTCATGATAATGATTGGTCTGTAGATGAATGGTTTATGTCACTTATAACTTGCCCTTGCTCAACCACTGACCCTGGGGTGAATGGCTTCAGTTCTGATTACCAGTCCCCAGAGTCTCCTGCCCACTCTTGCTGCTTCATGACTTCCAGAACACCAAATCTCAAATCTGTAATCTATCCTATTCTTTGTCACAATCCAGCCACAAGAGCACAAGCAATGAGCCCCATCATAATCACTGTGAATCAGCAAGTTTTATAAAAGGAAAGAAAAACTTTAACAATCCATCTGTCTGCTTTGTCGTTATAGTATACATAAATAAATAACATTTGGTGCTAAAAAATGTACTTTGAAAAAAATTATTTTCAATTCTGGTTCCTACTATTCCCATTTAGAATCTTGAATATGTAATGACATGGAAAACTAAATTAAGTGTGTGTGTGTGTGTGTGTGTGTGTGAATGTCTTGCTGTCTGATTCTGATTTCTCACAACAATTTCAGAGAACATTTAGTTGCATTTAATAGTATCCAAATATCCATAAAAATAAAAAAAACACAAATGATTTCTTCAAATGAACATCTGCCTTCGTTTTACAAGGATATGACATTATGGAACTTGGTGCATCAATTCTGATCTTCCACTTTCCCACCAAGCAATGTCCAAACCTCCTTTACATATTCTGCCTAGTGTAGCATTAGATACAGGGCATTAGCCTGCTACTATTTGTACTTAAATATGCTCTAGAGAAGAACTGAGGTCATAAGAAAGGTGACAGCTACACTACAGATCTTCCATAATGAGGAGATACACTAAATAGAAAATATACATGAGAAATCGGATTTTAATGCAAAATCCCAAATGTGAGATGAAGAAAGGTAATTTGTAATTGAAAATAGAACTGAAAGTTAGATAAAAACTGAAGGTAAAGAATTTTATAACTATCATATTTAAATATTTCTCAGAAGCAGAGGAACTAAAACCTGTCTGGAAAGGTAACATAGAACCTCAGAAGGAGATGATTTTGGAATATGGTTGACACCATAATGGAGGGTCACTCTCAAACATAAAGTAAAGAAAGAGATAGCCAGATCCTCAATGCTTTTGAAGATATCCAGATTTTTACTTCATTATAAGCATAGTCTTGGTCAAATAAAAAAATGATATTTATGTTCTTAGAAACACTACTGCCTCTTTTAGAATAAAAAAAAAGAAAATCAAGAAATCCAAAAAGGACACCTTTTGTGGAGCAAAAAGAAAGATACATAGCTATATTTTAAACTGAAGCTCAGTTGAATAACCCCTGACCTGTAAGACCCTCTGTTTCTCATGATTTTAAGAATAAATTTCACTATGATATATAGAAATACTGAAATCACTTAAAAAAAAAAAAAAAAGTACAACCCCCTTGCAATGAAATCAGCATGACTGAGAGACCTGACAGGACCTCAAAGCTGACAGTCACATAGTCTTTCCTTCGATGTCAAGTAGTCTGTGACCTACTGCAAGTCATTACCGGCCTAAACATTGCTTCTGAAAAAATATTACAGCAAAAATAAAGTTAAAAGATCAAAAAAACTCTCATATTACAAATGTTGCTTTGATTTCCAATGTTATGAAGAAACTACAATATGAGGGATTTAGATAAAGTCTGAAAAGTATGTCTCTATACATTGATAATTTCCCTTACTATTAATGAATTACAAAGCATATGAAACATCCCTCTCTGGTGGCTTTCAAAATATTAACAATTTTTCAAAGAAAATACGAAGTACAAGTGAAGGGGAAATGCCTGTAGAGGTCATACTGGTACTACTGAAGGAGTTCCTGTTATCTTGGGGTGCTCTCCAGCAAGAAATCTGAGAGCAGAAATCCTGAGGACCATGCACTGGGGAGTTCAGGGGACCCCAAAAGATACTGTGTAGCAGCAAGTCGTTACTGCGGTGAATGAAAAATTGACACTAGTTTCTTAGAATTTCTCTAAGATTGGTTTATATAATATGGAACATAATGCTTAGACCATCTTACTGGCTATATACCCAGTAATAAAGAATAAGGTCTTTAGAGATAATGGGATCTAATATCCAGTCTTGGTGCTGCCCCATTACTAGTAATGGTAGTAATGACTACCTACCTGGGAGCCACGCTGCTGACGCTCTGTAAGCCTCATTTTCTTTATTTGTAACAGTGATATTAATACCCATATCATAGAATTTTGCTGATCTTCATGCTTGGCACATAAGAACTCAATAAGGGTATTTTATGTATTATATTAACCTGATTTCCTTTATTTACTATTGCAATATGCATGTGAATAAATAATGTAATTCAAAATTGAAAAGGGCACACAAATCATTAAAATATAACTGGTGACTTTATGAAAAAAAATTATGTATAAACCTCAACATAGCTTTGTTCTTGAAATACGTAAGTGGGCCCTTCATATAAATAGATACCGTATATACTCAAGTATAAGCTGAGTTTTTCCGGCACAAAATTTGTGTCGAAAAACCCGAACTCGGCACAAATTTTGTGCTGAAAAAACTCGGCTTATACTCGAGTATATATGGTAGTTCTTTATTTCAAGATTCTTGTGATATTTTAGTAATTAAAACTGTCTGAACAGTGTACAAGATTAATGTAAGATTCTGTTTCAAAAAAAAGTACAGAAAATGTATTCCTTTTCTAAGAATAATGCCCTCATTTCTTTTAAATATTAATTCCATATTGCCTATCTAAAATCAAAGAAAAACTCTCTTTATATGTATTTCAGACAGGAGGTACTTTACTTTAAATCCTAAAATATATTATTAAAGTCTAAAGATAATATAGTGGTGGTAAAGCAACAATCAGCTTAAATGCTAAATATTTATAGAGTTTTATTTTAGCTAAATCTGCAAACTGCTCTACGTATAGTCTTTGTTGATATATCAAGTTCACAAAGGCATTCAACATACATCCCTGAGACAACTATCCTGTATTATTATTACAAACAAGGCTGCCCAAACTAGAAAAAGGAAGTTGTTCTCTATCCAGATCCTTACAAGAACAGATTCAGATCAGATGCACAAGCCCCCAGGGTTTCCCTGCAGCAGCCATGGGAAATAGAAAAACAGCTGAATTAAAACACCACTGACTCAAAGCCATGTGACTAGCACTTGAATACTGACTCCGACACTTTACAGTGAGTTCCTACTGTGTGCTGGGCAGTCAACTAACCAACAGTTCCGCCCACAGGTGAGACATTTGTCAAAGATTGTGTGATTTGAGGAAGAAAGTGACACCTACTCAGGTGCACAAGGGGGGACTTCATATCCCTCAGTTCTGTGCAAAGACACACACAGTGCGCCAGACCCATGAACTGAGGAGAAGGTCACGGGCCAGCGAGGGAGCCTGTGTGGACTCATCTGAAGGTAGATTGCTGTAGGGCTCCAGGGATTGAGGGCAAGGAAGGGTGCGCACCCCACCTGCAGAAACTGCTGTATTAGGTGAGTGGAAAGAGCCTGGCTTGTGGCCCAAGCACTCAAGTGGTAACCTCCCTCCCTGGCAACAGCTTCCAGCTTACCGAGACTGCTCTGAATTTTTTACAAGTGGCTCCCTGTTGTGACCCCCACCAAGGCATAAATCCTTTCAGCCTCTAGGAATCCAGCCAGATCTACCCCACCCCTTCCTCACCTCAGGGTGAGGAGTGATCAAGCAACCCCTGGAAACCACAGGGTCCCTCCTAAAGCTTGGGGTGTTCCTGGGCCCCACCTGGGGGAAGTGGGCTTGCCCCAGGCATAGAAGAATACCTCAGCAGCTGGCACTTCCACATAAGCTTCAAACAACCCCACAGTGAAGCACAGCAAATAGGTGGCAGCTAATCTGTACTCCCAAGTACCACCCACCATCGCACAGACTAAGCTGTGGAGAAGAGGTGAGGTGAAAACAGCTGGTCAGAGGTAACCAGAAAGGCTCATCAAACCTGCTACAACTTTCCAGAGACAACACAAAACCAGCTCTCCTCTCAGGGACCCATCTCCCAGGACCTGGAGACAGTCCCCTCAGTCAGGCTGAGCACACCCACACCTCGCTCTAGAAGCCACCTGGGAAGGAACCAGGGAAATATTCTAAAAACATGAAAAATCAGAGTGAAACAACAACCCTGCCCTCCAAAAACAATACCACCATTTCAGAAACCAACCAAAATGAGAACATTAAAATAACTGATAAAGTGTTTCTAATATGGATTGTAAAGGAAGTTCAATGAAAAACAAGAGAAATTAGAAACCAAAAACAAAGAACCCACAAAAATAAGGCAGGAAAGAAATGAAAAATTCTCTAAGGACATCGAATTATTAAAAAAAAAAACAAACAAGCAAAACTTCTGGAAATGAAAAATTCACTGATGGAAATACACAGCACAGTGGAAAGCTTAAGAATTGGATAGATCAGGCAGAAGAAAGAATTTCAGAGCTGGAAGGCAGCACCTTTGAATTAAAGAAGTCAGCCAAAAAGAAAGAACAGAGAAGAGGAAAAAAACGAAACCTACAAGAAATATGCAGTTATGTAAAGAGGCCTAAAGTAAGAACCACAGGCATCCCTGGGACAAATAAGAAAATACACAAGAGCTGAGGAAATCCTTGAGGAAAATTTCTCAGGTCTTACAAGACTCCTGGACATTCAGGTAGTAGAAGCTCAAGGGACTCCAGGGAGCTCCAATATCAAGAGGCGATCTCTATGACACACAGTGATCAGACTGGCCAAAGTTAACATGAAAGAGGTATTACAAGCTGTAATGTCTACACCAAGTTTCTTTTGGTGGAATATTGTTTTTTATCTTTGCACCTTGAGTCCAACCACATCAAGCTTAGATGCATTTTCTGGAGACAGCAAATACTTGGCTTGTGTATTTTTATTCATTTATCTAGCGCATGACTCTTGAGAGATAAAGCCACTCACATTTATTTTAAGAATTGATAAGTGGGGTGGATTTCTGTTCAGTCTGTTCAGGAGACCTGTACTGCTTTGTTTTACATCTTGAGCCATTGCAGTACCTGGACACTGAACGTAAGCATCTGGATGAGTTCACCTGGTGGTGTCTAACGTGCTGATCAGTGTATAATGCAGATATGAGTACTTCTGGAAGGGCAGGTCTGGTCTTGACACATACCCTCAATGTTTTCTTGTCTGACAAGGTCAGAAAAGCCAATGAAATGATCAATAGAATAAAGAGAACCTATAGAATGGGAGAAATGTATTTACTATACATCTGATAAAAGGCTGATAAACATAATCTATAAAGAACTCAAACCAGCAAGAAAAAAATCAAACTAGCCCACAAAAAAGTGGGCAAAATACATGAACAGAAAGAAGCTTGTCAAGAAAATGGCTAATGAACATATGAAAAATGCTCAAGGTCTCTAATCTTCAGGGAAATGTAAACCAAAACAATGAGGTATCTCCTGACTCCAGTGAGCCTGATTTTTATCAAAGCTCCCCCGAACAACAGATGCTGGCATGGATGTTGAGAGAAAGAAACACTTAGACACTGTTGGTGGGACTGTAAACTAGTACAATCTGTATGGGAAATCTTATGGAGATACCTCAAAGAACTATTAAAGTAAAAATAGATCCACCATTTTATCCAGTGATCCTACCATTGGGCATATACTTAAAGGAAAAAAAGTTATTTTATTAAAAAGACACGTACATGTGAATATTATTCGCTAATGCTCATCAGCACCTGAGTGGATTAACAAAATGTATATGTATATGTATACCATGAAGTTCTCAGTCATTAAAAAACTAATACCTTTGTGACAACCTAAATGGAACTGGATACCACTCTTCTAAGTATCACAAGAATGGAAAAACAAACACTACATGTACTCACTATTAAATTGAAACTAACCTATCAACACCCATGTGCACATTTGTTAATAAAACTCAATGGAAAGGAAGCAGATGGGAGAAGGCAGGAAGGGGGCGAAACGCACACCTAACGAGTACCACGCACACTGTCCAGGTGAGGGCCACACTTGCAACTTTGACTATAAGGTCAGACAATTAAGTTTGCAAACTCATCCTAGAAAAAGTGTTACATACCTCATTGCTGAATATCACTACGGTCTCCTTCAAAGTACTCCCTTTGGGAAGCCGCGCACTGACCCCGAAGATGTCACAGTAATATTCAGCAACGACGTATGTAGCACTTTCTCTAGGATGAGTTCACAAACTCAATTCTCCAACATTGTAAAACTGTTCAAAAGCAATTTATGTAACTGAAACATTTGTACCTGCATAATGCTCTAAAATAAAAAAAAATAAGATAGACAAATTCCAATGGCAATATAAAATGTAAATTCCCAACCATGAGGTAAATTTTATATCCCTAGCCACATAAATTTAATATTTTGAAATCAGAGGTTTTGCTCGAAAATAACTTTGGTCTCAGAAGTAACAAAATGCAAAATAATATAGCATGTCACTTCACAATGAATTTTTTTTTTTGAGACAAGAGTCTCACTATGTTGCCCTCAGTAGAGTTCTGTGGCATCACAGTTCATAGCAACCTCAAACTCTCAGGCGTAAGAGATTCTCTTGCCTCAGCCTCTCAAGTAGCTGGGACTACAGGTGCTCACCGCAATGTCTGGCTTTTTGTTGTTGTTGTTGTCGTCATTGTTGTTTAGCAGGCCCAGGGTGGGTTCGAACCCACCAGCCCCAGTGTATGTGGCCAGCGCCCTAGCTATGGGTACTGAGCCACTATGGGATATTTTTCAAAGAAGTAATAATTTTACATAAACTATTACCAGAAGTTAAAATACTAAAATACTATAAAATAGTACAATATGTCTACTCCTTAACCTAAAATTATTGTTCAGTTTCCCTTTAATTTCAAAACCAAGTGAATTTGAGGCAAAATAATATCACAGAAGAGCTTTCAGGGAGAAAGAAATGTTTCTGATAAAACTTGCTATACTAAGTTTTTAATGTCTTCTGACTTAAATTCCTTATTTTTTTAAATGAAGAAGTTGAATCAATTGATGATCAGTGAGGCTGGTATTAGCCAGGGATTAGCAAGAGACAAAAAGGCCTAAAAATGTCAAAACTCTGAGATAACTAACCTTTAAAAGCTTTTCAATAACCTTGAAGATAAAGTCCAAACACTTTCATCCACACTCAAAAGACCCTTCATCATCTGTCCTCTGTGTGTCCCAGAAGCCTCTTTTTTACTACACCCTTTATATACTCTATGACCCCTCCATGCAAAATTATCTGAAACTCCAGGAAGTTTGTACATACATTCAACCATGTGTCCCTAGTACCTAGCACAGTCCTGGTTTAATAAACCTTTGGTTGGTTTAATAAACCTTTGCAGAATAAGCAACTTATCCTGTATTCAGGTTCTATGAGGGACAATCTTCAATGGTCACGATCTGAAATCCTTGGCATAGTGATCGTAATTAGCTGTGAAGTGACTTCTCATGAATAATAAAGTACTGCAGTTTGCAAATGATCTAACTCCTTGTTTATAAATGAGGTAAGTTTTAATCTTATCCCCTGATAACATCATTTTCTTTCTTCTCCATCCCAGTATGCTGCCTGAGAGAGCAATAAGCAGGAGAGTGAAGGCTGGAGCCTGAGGACTCCACGTGGTCCACACTGTGGCCTGAAGTGCACTACCCATTTGAGTTGGATCTGTCAGATGTGTCAGATGAACAGGGTGAGAATGGCTTCATCAGAGGACCACACATCTGGCTTCCCTGTCTGGCAAGGAAGCTGTGAGAACAAAGTCTCCACAGTCAGATGGCAGGTTGCCCCAAGAAAGCAACCAAGGAAGCGCTGTACGAACTCCAAGTAATGTAGAGAGGCAAGACAGGCGTCCAGGCAACAGCCAACATGAACTGTCGGCTGGGTGATCAGCCATGTGGGCCCTCTAGCCTAACTGAGCTTCAGACGACTTCGGCTGCAGCCATCCAGCTGTGAATGCAGGAAAGACTCCAAAGCAACAACTACTGCGGAACCCAACCCACAAACCCATGGGAAATTGTGTTATTTTAGATCATTAAGCAATAAAATAATAACACTAAATATTAAACAACAAACAAAACAATAATGTATTACGTTTCAGAATGGTTCATTATGAAGCGACAGATAACTAGAACGAGTGCTACCTGCTCCCCAGAGCGGAATAAGTGCAATTGTTATTGTGTAGTATACTTTTCTATTTTAAAGTGATTGACATTTCTGGACTGAGTGTACAAGTGAGTACTTACTAAATGGTCCTAAGAAGAAGCAGCTCTTGTATCACATTATCACCATTTACCAATAGGAGTTATATTTTTAAGAAGAAATATACTTCTTAAAATTCAGGTTTAAAAAATATACTAACAATTGTTTAGAAAGGATTATACTATTCTGAAAAAGATTTGAGAGACCCCAAAATGTGTGAACTTTACCACTTCAATCATATTTCTACACTATTTAATCCATAGATCCAAAGTCTGATAGCAAACTTGCTTATAACACTGAAATCTATACAAATACAATAAATAAATAGGAGGCTTTGCAAGCGGTGTGATCCTGGGACGGCTGAAGTAGATAGGTTCATCACCATGATATCATTTTTCTCTTCAATACTTTTAAAGTGACAACCAAAGAATCTAAAACCAAGGTATCTAATAGTATTAGAATATTTATCTTGGGGCACTGGGAGCGTTATTCTTATTGCTGGGGTTTGTGGTCTAGCAAACGCAATCATGGGTGGTCTATGCTTAGGATTAGATGGTTGACTAGGATGTTCTATTTGGAACTTTCTACTTTTTTTTAATTTAAACTTTTATTTATATTCTTTATGAAAATATCGGGAGTAATAATACTTAGAGAAACCTACGGGGGCCGGGGGGGAAATCCCAGTGTCTGTTTAAAAACACCAAACTGTTAGCTGATGTTCTGCTGAGGGCAGTGGAAGTCAAGCGAGTGAGCTTTCCTGCAGCATTCTCAATCTCCTAGAGGAGACTTCCGCTGCGCTGTCTGACAGGATGACCACTTACAGACACGCCCTCCCCTCTGTCCTGCTCTGCCTGGGCATTCTTCCTGTTGCTCTTTCACATCATCCCTTCTGTCTATGTTTTTCTTTTCCAAACTCCTCTCCCTTCCTATTTTCTGACCCACAACCCTGCTACTGTCCTCAGCCCTTAAAAAAGAAAAGGAGAAAGTTTGGAGTAGGTGTGGGGAAGGTAAAATCTTAAAGGTGGGGATCACAGCAACTCAAAAGTGGAAACAGCCAAATTTTCAGCAATAGATGAATGGACACACAAAATGCAGTCCACTTGGGGGAAAACTACTCAGCATAAAAAGGAAGGAAGCACTGGCGTGTGTGTCATCATGTGGAGGAACCCAAAAGCATTGTTCAATGCAAGAAGCCAGACACAAAAGGTTGCATATTTTATGATCTCACTGACAATAAATATTTATAATAGATAGATCAGTAGAGACAGAAAGAAGATAAGGTTGCCAGGGACGGGAAGTTGGGGGAAATAGGGAATGAGTGCTTACTACATGTATATGGGTCTTATTTATTTATTTAAATTTCCAATTAATGTGAGGGAACACACAACTAGGTTCTATTGTGTGGATCTGCAGGGTAAAGTCTAAGTTGCAGTGTGTCCTTCACCCAGCAAGTGTGCCACACACCTGCACATTGTTCTTGCCGGGCAGGAACCCACCAACCCACCCCCTACTTCCCCACACCTACTCCACCAACCCACCCCCTACTTCCCCCCCTACCTGCCCCACACCTACTCCACCAACCCACCCCCTACTTTTGGATTTCATTGCGATTTTCTCTCATGTGAGCATGTTTTATTTATCTATAAGTTTGAAATTAGTATTGAGTACATGTGATGCTTGTTTTTCCATTCTTGTGATACTTTACTTAGGAGAGTGTTCTCCAAATGGACTTTCTACATTTCTTTTCTTTTCTTTTTTTTTTTTTTTGAGACAGAGTCTCACTTTATCACCCTCGGTACAGTGTCATGGCATCACAGCTCACAGCAACCTCCAACTCCTGGGTTTAGACAATTCTCTTGCCTCAGCCGCCTGAGTAGCTGGGACTACAGGTGCCTGCCACAACGCCTGCTATTTTTTTGTTGCAGTTTGGCTGGGGCTGGGTTTGAACCCACCACCCTTGGTATATGGGGCCAGTGCCCTACTCACTGAGCCACGTGCCGCCCGACTTTCTACATTTTAACACTTCCTGGTTGAAAGTGCTTAAAATATACGAAGGAAAGGAAGGGAAGGAAGAGAAGGAAGGGAAGGAAGGAATGAAGGAAGGAAAGAAATAAACCATTATTTTGAATTTCACAAGTGTATTGTTTCAATTTATTTGTATCTCCTTTTTAAACTGTGGTTTCCATGTAGGCAGGAACTATATCTTACACTTGTTTTTCCTCAGCAGCTATGTGCCTAGCATCTAGTAAGTTATCAGGTTTGTTGAATTAGTGAAGTGAAATTTTATCACAAGTATACTGTATTCAATTTATAAAATTAACTCCGCAAATATATAGCTAGAGAAGATATATGAATCCATTTATTCAACAAACATTTATTAAATGATTACAGTGTGCTAAAAACTGGGATATGGGAGTAAACGAATCACACCTTGTCCCTTCCTTCAGTGAAGCTGGAGTCTGTCATTAATTAATTTTTGCTTAATCAGCAGTCCTGCTTCACTAAACATGACAAGGAGACATGAGGAAATGAGAGCATGTGCATTCGCCAGAGAGTCATAATGTGCCTACTGTGTGCCAAAGTCTGTAGTGTCATAGACCCTGCCTGTGTCTATCAGGAAAGATGAACACTAATGACATTGTTTTAAGTAGTAAATAATGACAAGTATGACAAGTGATGGAGGAAAAAGTACTAGGTCTCAGGAGCCATGGGCAAAAGCTACCACGCTGCTTCTGACCAGGCCTTTAAGTTTCCAGAAGATCACTTCTGCTGCATTCTATGGGAAAAGCAAGTCATTGCACCCAGCTCAAATCCAAGGATAGGGAAACCAGACTGTATCTGTTGACGTAAAGAAATTAGTGACACTGTCTTGCACTATCTTGAAGACTGCCTCTCATACCATTATGTCAACATAACATGTTTTGTTTTGTTTTTTTAAATTTTAAATTTTTATTATTATTATTTTTTTGTAGCGACAGAGTCTCACTTTATCGCCCTTGGTAGAGTGCTATGGCGTCACAGCTCACAGCAACCTACAACTCCTGGGCTTAGGCGATTCTCTTGCCTCAGCCTCCCAAGTAGCTGGGACCGCAGGTGCCTGCAACATCGCCTGGTCACTTTTTGTTGCAGTTTGGCCAGGGCCGGGCTTGAACCTGCCACCCTCGGTATATGGGGCTGGCATCCTACTCACTGAGCCACAGGCACCACCCCAACATAACATGTTTTAGATGGATAGTAGCAACTTCCCCATCCCCCTAAAACTTGTTAGGCACAGATATGTTAAATAAAAATGTAATGTCCAATAAAAAACTCCATAGAAAAACCATATTTGATAACTGGGGATCGGTTCAATCTCTCACATCAATTTAACACTACTCTTGTAATTCTAAACACAGTGAAACAGTATTTAATTCCACAAAAGATGTCTATTTTCACATAGGATAATACACCAACCAACAAATTTGTCAAGAGAATAAAATCCAAATTGTTTTAAATTTTTCCCTTACAAAGCCTACAGAAACCCAGACAATCAATCATGACCTGGAAGGCCTAGACCAAAAGTCCTTATTTTAGGAACATCATTTGGCATGCCAGAAAAGTGTTCTAAACAGGCGACTTAAAGCTTTCTTCACTAGTAATTGTAAGAGAGCTGACTGGCTCCTCGCACAAGTTAGAGTATAGAATAGAGGACACCTTCCAAGTGGGTCGGCCATCAGAAAGAATTTTCACAAAAGAGAAAAGAAAGAAAAGAAAATGGGGAAATCATGCCGCCAGTCCTTGAAAAGCAAGTGATTTTTCAAATGGTCTGATTTTCCCTTTACAAAAGGGAAAACGTGATAGAAAAAGAATACTCAATTTCAAGCAGGTATATATTTTGAGCCAAATAAAATAGAATGGTATTTTAAAGTCATTTATCTTAAATGATTTTTTGGCAAAGTATGTAAAATTCCCCAAGAAATATGTGGGTTCTAGAAACAATAAAAGATCGACTTACTCCCAAATCTCATCAAAAATGTTTTCACACAGTGGAAATGAGCCATATTCTCTTGTCCGCACAGTATAAAAGCTGATGAAGTTTAGAAATTTTTTAAAAAATTTAACTTTTCTCTAAAATTATAATAAACTACTTTAAAAGTTTTTAAACTTGTTTTAATCCTTCCTTAGCTGGCTATGAAAGCAGAAATAGCTGAGCGTGCTCCTCAAGTCCCCATCTCCCCAAGTGTGAACCCAGCCCCCTCCTTCCTCTCCCTCACTTTCTAACTCTGCAACCGCTCTTCCTGCCTCCATGCGGAACATCACAACATCCCAAGTGCCCTTCTAGACATCCCAGGTTCCTCTGTGACTGTTCTCTATTCTTCACGGTAAACACGACACACGGGCACACTCTGTCAATACTGTTTCACATGTGTTCCCTGCTTTCGAATCCCACGGCCCACAAGTGTGTGCTCCCCTGGTTCCAGCACGCCTCCTGACTAGGTCTCCCTGCCTCCAGTGCTGCCCCTTTCAATTCTCCCTGGAGTGACTTCAAAGCAACCTTTCTGAGAGAGAGAGAGCTAGCTGATCATGCCACTCCACTAGGCAAAACCAAGCCAAAACCAAACAGAATTCAAACCACCTCCTCAGTCCCAACCTGTCTCAAGTCATACCTCAACCTGCATTCTCAGACTCAGGCACAGCGACTGGCTACCCCGACTGGATCTGCTGGTGCCTCTCTCACTGTGCTCACGCCGTCCTGTCTGCCTGGCACGCCCTCCAGCATGTTCCCCCAAACTCAACTCAAATATCATCTGCTCTCTCTAGCATTTCCTGGACTCTATTTGCCCCCCCCAATCCCCCGACTCAAGACTTGCTTTTGCAGCTATCTTCTTTTAATTCATACCTCACAACATGTTCATGAGGATTCTAAGCTATTTGCACCTTAAAAAGACTCTTTTCACTTCTCAATCAAGGCTACATGTATATACACTGTCCTGAAGCTAGGGAAACTCCTCCTGCCTTTTCCTCCCATTAGCATGTACCCCTCACTCCTGTCCCTAACATCTTAATCCATACAGAGTAAGTCTTTTCTTTTCCTTCAACATCATGCTTTCATCGCACCCATATCATTCATCAGTCAAATTTTTTGGAATCGTTTTTGAATGCTACGTATACCACTCACACCTTCTAAATAAATCCAGCAATGCCTAATGCCTAGAAACTCTGAGACACTCCATACCTGTATGGGTTTAGAGCCACAGGGTCCCATTGCAAAGTGTTGGGGAAAAGTGGAGGCAAAGATCTGTTAAGCCCAGACCTAAAATATGAATAAGCTTAGGATCTGAACAGGAAGGTCCATGAAAGAAAATTAACAGAATATAAAATAAGCCAGGTGCGGTGGCTAACGCCTGTAATCCTAGCACTCTGGGAGCATGAGGCAGATGGATTGCTTGAGCTCACAAGTTCGAGACCAGCCTGAGCAAAAGCAAGACACCCCTGTCTCTACTAAAAATAGAAAAACTGAGGCAAGAGTATTACTTGAGTCCAAAAGTGGAGATTGCTGTGAGCTATCCATGGTACTCTCCTCAGGATGACAGCTTGAGACTCTGTCTCCAAAAAAAAAAAAAAATTAACAAAATATAAAACAACATAACAGACTTCTTACTTAAAACCCCTAGCAATTCCATTTTAATTCTATAAAATCTAGTCAGGGTATTTCTACAAACAAGTCTGAGAAGAGCTGTAATCTTAGAAAAGGAAAATTGTATAAGCTAATTTAAAGTGGTATTTAATTAATCAAAAGGCAGAGTTTCTGAAATAACTTTCTAATTGGTCCAGGTGCCTTCCATGTTGAAATCGAAAGTAATTAAACAATATGTGAAGTTTTCTCTGGTAAATGGTCACAAACAACCATTTCTTTTGAACCTAATGTTTACAAACTGGATATTTACTCACTAAGCAACTGTTTTGTTTCAATGTGTCTAAGACAATATAAACATAAATTCTGTAATTTCCACATGATCCTTATTTCCTAGGAATAACGTGCTGAAATAGCCTTTAGCTATCTTACACACAGAGTTAAGCAATTGGCATTTATCCACCTCATACGCTGTCTCAAGCAGTCCAGAAGACCTTGCAGACACACACCACAGAGATGAGAGGAGGGAAAGGTCTGGCAGTGTGCCTGGAGCATCCCCAGGGCCAAAGCCTGGGGTAAATGCATGTATCCTCCTAAGGCTGTTTTTATAAGTCTTAGTTTGAAGCCACAGTGTGTAAAC
Organism: Loris lydekkerianus; assembly: GCA_963574355.1. Classification (NCBI taxonomy): domain Eukaryota; kingdom Metazoa; phylum Chordata; class Mammalia; order Primates; family Lorisidae; genus Loris; species Loris lydekkerianus. Next base: position 1,172 of record CAUYPK010094872.1, on the reverse strand, counting down.
TAATAAAATCTCCCCAAAAGAGGACCTGAGGACCTGTGACTTCCAAATATCTGCCTACTCCTTAACCCAGGCAAAGAACCAAGCCCATGAGTGGGATGGGAAGACAGGTCTGGACCGATGCCAGTGCCTACAAGGAGAGGGGAGCTCAATGAGCCCTGCTTCAGGCCTGCGAGGTCCGACTGCACCCTGGAATCACATGCCTTACAGCAACCATCCCAGTGGCTTACATACATGTGGGGCCTACAAATAAGGGTGTTTCGGCTGAGAGTTGTGGCGGGCGCCTGTAGTTCCAGCTACTCGGGAGACTGAGGCAAGAAAATTGCCTAAGCCCAAGAGCTGGAGGTTGCTATTAGCTGTGACGCCACAGCACTCTACCGAGGGTGACAAAATGAGATTCTGCCTCTAAAAAACAAACAAAAAAAACAAATAAGGGTATTTCCCTGACTTACTGGAGGAGCTACATGGACATGGAGTATAAAATTTCTGGTTTTATCAGCTTCTAAGTAGTTAATTAACTTGGAGTCATTAAATGAAAAAAGTTATCCCCAAAACTAGAATAAATTAATGCTATCAGGATGTGGAAAGCCACAAAGAATATCACTCCTACCCTAATAATGACAAAAAATGGAATAATTTATAATCATTTTTTTGAGCCTAAGCTAAAATAATACTTAGTGAGCTAAGGTCACAAGACAATCAGGTGAACCAAATGTAAAAGAGATGGAATTCTGCTCATCCCATTTGGTAGAATTTCACTGTTTTGTTTTTCCTCTGTAGCCAATGTGGCATGTGTGCTCTGAACTTTGGCACCGAGATGATTTTACACTGGTGGATGTCTATGCTGCTGATCAGTGTACATAATGCAGATCTGAGCACTTCCTGCAGGGCAGGATATGAAGTTTAGCATTTAGTTATGCAGGATACAAAATTCTAGGCTGGCAGTTATTCTGTTTGAGAAGATGGAGAATGGATTCCAGTCCCCTAAGGCTTGTAAGGTCTCAGTTGAGAAGTCTATAGTTAGTCCAGAGGGTTTTCCTATGTAAATTACCTGATAAGTTCCTCTTTTGTAGGTAGGCTTTTTTTTTTTTTTTTTTTTTTTTTAAGGATATAGTTCCATCTGTTCAAACAAGATGCAATAAACCTATAAAACCTGTATTAAAACAATACTAAAC